>JAKWJA010000512.1:0-40169 GCA_027704765.1 Solanum habrochaites | reverse complement strand
GTATGGGACGACGGTCCCAGACGGTTGTCATGACCATAGACGGGGTCCGTCGCGTGTCCGTCGACCCAGCTGTCGTTTGGAGATTCCATTTGAATTAGGAACCTTGGTTAAGTAGGTTTTTATTTTGCAATAAATAGCTCGAAAAAACCTGTTTGTGCGGTTAGACTCTGCAGATTAGAAATTCATATATTAGACTGCTGTTGATTAGTGGTGATTCTTGGAGATTCTACAAGTAATGTTTGGTGATTAATCACGCAATTTTCAGAACTTTATTCTTTCATGAACGTAAGTACATGAATTCTATTTATATATTTGAATATATTGTGTTTATGGCTATGAGTAACGAAAACTCCATAATAGGTTGTGGGAAACCATAGGCAAATAATGAATAAACCCTAGCTAAAAATAACAATTCTAGAAAAAGTGTCTTGCAGTATTAATAATTCTTTAGCTTAGAAGTCTTTTTAACGGATGATCAACGTGTAGAAACTCGCCGTATGCCTACTGGCCAGACCAAGGAGGTAGGGGTAGTACTAGGAAAGAATTTAACCTGGATTAGTGCTATACCTATCGATTAGGCTAGTATATTGAGTGGTCGAGGGTAGTAACTTAGTCAAATTATCGAATCACGATGCTTAAAGGATGGGAACAATAAGGGTTAGTAAAGCTGAAGTAACTAGCGTTTAGGCCGGGACAAGGTCGGAGGAGATTTCTCGATGCGGACAAGGATGTAGAAATAAATAAAACTATCCCTTTGATGCAGTTACTAGGAAGAAATGTTATAGTCGAATTATCAAGTTATGAACCTGTGGGAACAAGTAAACCCTAGGTACTGATTAAATGATTAAAACTCAATTTCAAAATGTACGTGTTTCTGGTCAATTAGTTAGTTCTTTTTACTTATAGGAAATACAAACCCCCCTTTTTAATTGTTATGTTTTACCTTTTTTAAGGACGTTATGAACCAACACATAGTAATAACCATCAGTTAAAGTTAAGTACGACTATTTTCCTGTGGGAAACGATTCCCAACCCTCACTAGGCTGGGTTATTCACTTGACGCGACTCCGCTTTACTTCCTATTTGAGAAGTAAATTTGAGCGTATCAAATTTGCGCCGTTCCGGGGAATTTAGCTTTAGATTAATTTGAACTGTATTACTATAGTTAGTGATATTTCTTGGACTTACTTTGTTTTATTGTGTTTTGATTTCTTTTCCGAACTATCCTCCGGTATGCCAAAATACCGGATGAGGAAGAGAACTGTTGTTTCCCCCACAGACGACACGAGTTTAGAGGTACATGCGAAACATGAATCGTAATTTGGGAAGCAATGATGGAATCAAAACAAGAACTCCCAGCTCGATTGATGTCAGGGGTCAGATGTGACCCGATGCTCAGGAGTGAACATAAACAGAGGGGAAGAATCCCGTCACGGCCCATAGGCATACTAAGAGGCTATGAGAACATTAGCAGATTCGAATGGGCCCACTGGTTTTGTTCTCTAACACAGGCCACACTTTGTGGGGTAACTTAGTAGGTCTATCGCAAATGCTCACCAGCCAAGGTGTGTTCAGGTACTTCTGAGGATCCACATGCCCAATATTAGCTAAGGTAAGGGCGATGTGTAAAGTGTTGTGGGGAGGCCTTTTCATTTGGATCTAGTGTTAATAGGGTCAGGTGTTCACTTCTCCACTGACAGGAGAGGTGCTATGTGGTTTCACTGAAGGCTCCCATTTTACAACTCCATCTTTATTGGAATTCAACTAAGGGATGTCTCTAGCACGGGCTACTAGCCGGTATACAAGAAATCTAAACCACAAAAGACAGGGTTGAATAACTTGTGGCCATTACCAGAGAGTCAGTAGTAGTTCTGGGATAGATTCACCGTCATTCTTGGAAGTGTTCCCCCCCAAATCACCGTATAGATGATGAGTCACTGAAAGCATTACTCTATAGGGGACAAGGATGATAACAACAAAGCGGTGTATTGGACCACTATAGCAAGGTGGATCGTATGGGAATGTCCCCATTCTGGGAGGATCGCTGAAAAATTAAAAAAATCTCCGAATAACAAAGCTTGGGAGAGTCTAGAAAATCTGATACAGGGAGAGGAGGAAAAAGAAACAACTTTTGGCAGTGCAAGTACACTCAAAACCCAGCCATTAGATTGATATTGTGAGATGGCCAAATGAGAACTGAGCTTGGTTGGTACTAAAAATGTCACGGGGGGTAGAAAAGATTAATGCGTCAAACTTGGTAAACACAAACCACCCCTAACGGTGAATGTTACTATGAGGAGGATTCCTATGCAGTCCAATGAAAAATGAGGGGTTGTCGACCAAGCGGCACGGCTCAATAAAGGATACTTGGCGCCAAGGTCAAAGGGACCAAGGTCGGAAACTACGGAACTAACAACCGTTGAGGGTCATTATGATCCGAGATGGTAATACAATGCACAGACAACAACTTCAAACAGGGAGTAGTAGTAGTAACTATGTAATAGAAACGAAGAAGGGACCCTATGTCCTAATCAAAATCGTGATGAAGTTACTCCTAGGGATGGTGGAGAAGATAGTATGGCGCGAGTGGAGGATATGTTGCACCAAAATGATGAGGAGGTTCGATGCCTATTGAGAGCACATTAAAGAATTAAGGGGTGTGGATTTAGCTAGTTGGGCAAAAAGTGATACAAGGCAATTTCGATTAAACAGATCGAAATTGCATGGCCCAATACGACAGTTGAACACACGGAAACTGGGCACTCTTCCTAGCAAACACTGTCAAAACCCAAAGAATGATGCGCAAATTTGGTATGGCAATCACTACGCGCGGATGGTAGGCCAAACCAGACCCACCTATGCCATCGGCCGGAAAAGGTGAGAAAGGATAATGATAAGGTGGTAAAAGGGTTCGTCGGTGATGAAGAAGAGACCAAGTAATGGAAAGATGCAGAAGCACCCATCAATGGAATTCCCATGACTAGGCCAGTCCCAACCTTTGTCCCTCAGAGATTAGTGCAAAGACGGGATGGTAAATACGCGCGTTTCATAACTATGTTGAAGCAACTTTCTCTCAGAGTGTCCCTTGGTAGAAAAGCGTTTAGAACAAATGCCCGGTACGCAAAAGTATGAAAAGCTCTGGTCACAAAGAAAAAGATCGGTCACTCTTCGAGGATGATGATAGACGGCAGCCATTGTAGTGCTATCGCGACTAGATCCTCGTAAAAAAAGAAGAAGATCCTGGTGCGTTCACTATCCCTTGACAGTTGGGTCAGTACCATTTGCGAAGATTATGTGATCTGGGGGCAAGCAATAAATCTCATGACCTATCAATACAAGAAGTGGGGATTGGGGGATTACGGAAAACCCTACGATACGGATACTGATAGATGATCGGATAGTGAAACGGCCTATAGGGATACTCCATGATGTGCTAGTAAAAAGTGGAAGCCCATTCATCTTTTCCGATGATTTGTCATTCCTGATTGTGAGGTCGATTTTGAAAGTGCCTATTATTCTTGGAGGCCATTCCTTGCCTACAGGTTAGAGCATTAGGGGGGGGATATAGAGGAAGGGACAGATGGACTTCCGGTCTGAAATAATGAAGAAGCGACTTCAACATTTGTAAGACAATGATGGCAGGTGGGAAATCCAATCGGTATCGCCAAGACCACAAAGAAACGATGAAGAAGGAGGACTGAACAGAAAAAATGCAACAAAAACAAGAGTTTATGGTGGGGATTTGTGTGTTTGTAGACAGTTCTGGGGTGCGTTGTCTTACGTGCAAGATCAGTCCAAATGGAACAGGCCCTTATTGATTACACAAGTAATTACCTCAGGAGCTGTTGAGTTAAACTCCAAGGAGGGGAGTGCGGTTTAAGAGGAATGGGAGATGAATAAAACAATTATTTTGGGCTAAAGCATCGGGGCCATAAAAAAAAAAAAGGTAAAGAGGCAAACCTATTGATGAGTCTGAGGAAATCCAAGGTGTCCCAGTCGTATGCCGCGACATTGAATCAGGGCTTGTGGAGGCAACCCAAATACTTATCGTCTTTTTTATAATGTCAGCATTTTTTCTATTAATGGGTTTTCTATCGCAGGCACATAACCAGGAAATTCTGCAGAACACTACTTCGCAGTAGCCTTGCCGGATTTACAACGACGGGACCGTTGCATATATGCAACGGGGACCGGTCGTAGAGCCGTCGTCACAACAAGGTACGTATTGCTGTCATTTTGTGAATACTAGGGCACCACACGACGGAACCACGACGGGCCGTCACAATTGGGACGGGACCGGTCGCGGGGAACCGTCGCGTGATTAATGAAATCTACCCGACCCGACCGGCTGGACCCTTTTACAAATCTGACCGTTTTACTCCCCCACCCCTCCATATTTCACCCCATATTTCCACATTCCTCTCATCTCCTCTCTTTTAAAACTTCCAACACTCCCCCCCAACTGATCATAACTCCACAATCCCACACCGTATCATTTTATCTCTAGTGGGGTGCTGCTGCTTAATTGGTATCACCTGGCACGGAAGATCCTTCCATTGTGTTTTCTCCATTTCCAAGGGTATGTGTCTCTAAATTTTATACTCATGTATCTTGCATTTGGCTTTAGTAGTTAGTATTAGCTTAGTTTTTAGTCTTATATTGTTTCTTGAGTGAATATGCAACCTAGGCTTAAAAAACTGTTCGAATATCCAGTTGATAACCCTTAGGACATAGTAATTGATTGGTAGTGTCTTAGGTAGTTGGGCTAGACAAAGATAGGTCCACAACATACCGACCCCATGTGGGTTCAGCGGGGTACTTCGTTGTCGGTCACTGTAGTTCTGCCAGTGTCACTTCAGACGAGACCCCCCGATGACGGGACCGTCGCACTCACGAGGACTATCGTAGGTCGTTCTAGAAACCCTAGCACACTGCACCAACGACATGTGTGATGGACTGTCGTGTTCACGACGGTCCCAACGCACGAAGTCATAATGGTCAGAGACCCTTGATAAGGGTCTCCCAACATTTAGCAAGTGTCATACGACGGACACTCTTACGCCCGGGACCGTCGTACTCACGACGGTCCGTCCTGTATCGACCGTCATGATAGTCAGAGACCCCTCTGATAAGGGGGTCTCCAAACATTTTCAAGTGTCCTAAGCGGAATCTTACGACAGGACGTATACCCCGACGGGTCGTCCTGCGACGGGACCGTCATGCTGGTCCAGAGACCCTATGATAAGGTCTCCCAACATTTCTACGTGTCCTACGACGGACCATCGTACTAACGACGGTCGTCCTGACGACGTCATGATAGTCCAGAGACCCCCTTCAGGGTTCTTGAATATCCATAGACCAGTACAACACGACGGACCTCATTGACGGTCAGTCATAGCCATGACGAGCTGTAATCGTCTCTAGTGTGATACAGTTTCCACTATTAATACACAATATTTTCAAAGTTAATGTCATAGGAGCTTGCCTGTCTTGCTGCTATACTCATAATAATTATTGGGCTCCTTTACAGGTACTGATCGACTATATGGCACCCAAGCAAGGACCGCACCCATGCAGCGGGCGATTAGCTTGTCGCCCAGTCTGCCCCGCATTGGTCATCGGCTCTGTGATGAGCGGACCCTGAGTATAATGACCCCAGGGAACCTCCGCCCCTTCCCGTGCTACACGTGCCCAGAGCCACACCCAAAGAATGGTGGCGTCCGGCGTTATAGTCACTGCCTCACAGTATGATGAGGAGCGCACAACTGACCGGCACCACCTCTGGGTCCGCCCCAACGAGGGGGAAGGAGGTCTAGCTCCTTAGGCGTCTGGTCCGAGGAAGCTTCAGCTCTTGTGTTGGTTCCCGCACACCTCGTAAATTGGCTGAGCGTCGGCCTCAGTCTGATGAGGCTGACCAGTTCAGACTTACATACGGCCGCACCAACCCAGGTCCCACCCCAGCCTCTGACAGCCCCCAAATCGGTGGTGCGTGAAGGCCAGTTTCAAGTGTACTCGATGCCAAATTACGGATGATAAAGGAAGTAATGACTCGACACTCAACGTGGTACAGCGACGGGGGATAAGGGAGTCTCCCATCCGATGCCGTGTAGCCACAACATTTTCCAGGGGACCCACGCTTCGAGTGGACAGCAGCCCGAAACGTTGGGACGATACAGCGAGGAAGTGGTCCGAGATTTCACCCATCTACGTAGCGACTCTCGATCACAAGATCGATAGGCGGGCTTGCTCCCAGCTTAAACAGGCACCCACTGGAAGCAGGTTCAGAGTCCGGGGCGTGCAGGTTGACATTTCCCTGCCAGCTTTATCGCCGGCTCGGTTTTGTATACGGCGAGAGTCAGATGCTACGGACTCCCCACATTGCACGAGTTCGACTACGCTGGCAGATAGTGAAGGATGGCCAGCTATCTGACGCGAGCAGGCATGAGAGAGGACCACCAAGAGGTGGATTGGACACTGCAACCTATAAGTCAGACGGAGAGGGAGGGGTTGCGGATTGGGCACTTGAACGTAAGGGGGCCTCAAGAGGACAACCTCACGTCGTCGCGGAAGGCCTTGTGGTGCTCGTCCGTCACTGCCTTTCTCCACAGCTGCTGATACATCGTTCAGTTGGTAGGTGGTTTGGTGTCAATCGAGCAGTGTTGATAGCAGCGATGATGACGGATTCGAGGTCGACTTCGCATGGCTTCTTCAGGTAGTAATGCACGAGAGGGGCATTCAAGGTCACTACTACTATCTCCATCTCCCGTGTATGATTTTGGCACTTTGCAGGGCCGCAGGTTGTTGCCCATAGGCCACATTAGATCAGTTGAAGACCGCAGGGCACCGTGACGTCGGCCTCATCGAGACGAGGCCAGGTACTGAGTTTTGCCCCACGAGAGGGCCCGTCCAGACTTGCCACCACCTTATGATGATCTTTGAGGATACGGTGGTTTTGGTGGTCAGGCCCGCACCGCTACTCAGGCGTCCACTGACCACTACCCCGTTCAAGTCTATCCCGGGTAGTAGCCCAGCCCCGAGGAGTCTCTCGCAAAGCCCCTCTACCATTACCGGTCCCGCTTTGCAAGAGGCAAAAAAACTGGAGGCACAAATTGGCCACTCTTCGAATCATATCAGCCGTGGATGCAGAAGAGTCGATACTGAGTCTAGGACGCGCGTATGGAGAGAAGATGCCAGCGGAAGATGCTGAGGTTCACAGGACAACTAGATGCATTCGCGTGAGAGGGTAGCACGACCCAGCAACTCCGGGGTAACCAGGTTCGGATTCTTCAGGGCGCAGTCGACAGTCTGGGCAGACATCGACACGATCCTAGAAGGCGAGAGTGCCGGCAGCCTGTCGAGCCTGTTGAGGACCTGTATTGGCGGCACTGTTTGCCACCTATTACATTCACCCCCCTTCCCCTCGAGAGGAGTGCCAAGAGGCGCAGGGGCGGATCATAAGAGGGAGGCGCGAGCAAGGAAGAAGGAGCGCCGAGAGGATGGATGGGACGCGAGGAGAGCCTCACTTGTGAGGCGGAGGCACACCAAAATCAGAGCATCCAGATAGCGGCGGGGCCCGTCAGCTCCCGCTATTGTAGAGGACATCAGGGGCACACTGAGGGCGGGTGGTTGCTGCGGAAATCACTGAGGGTATCCAGATTCTTGAGGACCACCACTGAGCGGTGTCATAGATTGCAGAAGGAGGAGTTGGTTCTGGCGAAACGGACGACAACCAGCGTGTTGATCGACGGCGCTATGCGCCACAGGTTTGCTCACCTCCCTTCTAATCTTTAGATTTTTTTATCCATTTGGGACAATGCCATGTTTTTTGTGGGGGTGGGGTTAAAGGGAAAGTGAGTGTTAGGGTGAAGGTGAGTAGCCCAACTTCACTATCCTCTTTTGGGTTTTCTGGCTGAGGATTATTTTCCCCCAAAAAGAATGATTATTTTTTTTTATGTTGACCCGCCCTGTTCTATCTTGTAACATAGTTAATTCTAGGGAGATGAGGCTAAATGAATCCTGATACCCTGAAAAATAATGCGATGACTAGGCATAGGAATGACATTGTGTGGCTCTAAGCGTGAAATAGAGTTACACCATTGCATTACCTAAGTATTTAATTGAACTTGGGTGTCGAATTAAGCTGGTATAGTGAGTGAATTGTCACGTGAGAGTGCGGAAATTTGAATAGTCACTATCGGTATGAGCTAGGAGAACTTGCTGGTTAGTCCTGCTAAACGTAAGCTGGAACAAAACAATTAGGAAAAGGATATAGGCCCTTATTCAAGAAATCCCATTTCTAACCCAAATAAAAGAAACCGAATGAAATTTTTCTTATTGATCCAAATAATCGCGCTTAAATTAGACCTTTCTTTTTCACCCTAAGATCTTTCGGGGAACATGTGTGGCCCGTGTCTCCTTGTACATGTGCACTCAGCTTATTGCCAAAAGCATAAGTTGAGGGTGGCTCATACAGTAAAACAACCTCGTTTGGCCCGACCCAACTTTGGGTTTGTGTACTTGATCTGGCAACGCCAGAGTTCGAGGGTGGCTATCTGAGGACGCTCTGGAAAGTGGGGTTTGAACGAACAAAAGAGAGAGCAAGAACAAAGTAAAGTGACTCAGAATAGTTGAAGAAAAGTAAAGAAAAGAAACATCACTTACCACAAATGGAAGAAGACGCGAAAATTTAGCAAAGGGAAAGAGTATGAGCAATGGGCGAGATAAGATGATAAAAAGGGCAGGTTTAGCCGACTCTATGTCAGAATGGAAAAAATCAGAACGTTTATACCTAAAATGTTCCCATACCTAACCCGAGCCTATGTTACAAGCTAAACAATTCCTATCGTGATCCTAAGGGTGGTTTAGCGAATTAAAGGCAGTGTGAAAATAAGGGCAAAGCTTATGGAAATAGGTATGAAGAGTGTGACTTTGTTCTGAGAGCGAGTGTGGAAATGTCAAATCCTTATACTCAAACTGAAAAGTTATTGTGTGGAAAAAATAGGATTTTTGTTATAAAGTGAGGACATTAGTTTGCAATATCAGAAGTGTTAGCACCTCGGTGAGACCTTGAAGAGGATAGGTGTTAGTGCATGGGTGAGTCTGTGTCATGTTCGAATCCACAAAATTCAAGCCTAAATATTGTTTGATAGCATGCATTAGAGATTTGATGAGATAATCGGGATATGAAGACCAAATGATTGGAAAGAATAAAAACCATTGAATCATCTGGTACAAAGATTGGTAGTGAGTTTAGTGCGTCGCTTGAGGACAAAAAACGAATTTAAGTTAGGGTGTGGATTTTTATAGCGTGGTTTCACGGTATAATTAATACTTTTCTTAAGTAGTGCTTCCAAAAGCCCTTTTTGTGCTAATTTTATACAAGATCCTTTGTTTGGCAGGAAATCATGTCCCAAAGCCAAATGCGGAGATTGAGAGAAAAAATGCCTGAAAAAGACCACCTACGGAGCTTATGAAGGTCCGTCATCCTGTGACGGTCCGTGTATGGTGGCAGCGTAGAGAAGCTGTGAAGGAAGATGGGGGAAGTCTGGAACAGTGTGGGATTACGAAGCTTTCCTGACGGTCCATCATGGATTGACGGTCCGTCCTGCCATGTTTCGCGTTTGAAGATCAGAGAAGTGATACAGTCACCCAAATTCCAAGAAAGTGAAAGTCTTTTGAAACGGAACACCCTCGACGGACCGCGTTGTGCCTATGACGGTCAGTAACACTTGCCTGTTGAGGGGAATGCGTAAGAAGAAGCGGAAGAAATGCATTCAAGTATGGGACGACGCGCAGGCCAAGACGTTCCGTCATGACCACGACGGCCGTCACGTGGTCAGTCGATCCAGCGCGTTGGCAGATTTTCCAGGAATTAGAAACCCTTGGTTCATTAGTTGTTATTTTTTCATATAAATAGTTCGAAAAAACGCGTTTTTGAGGTTAGGACTTGCAAGTTAGAAAATATATATTAGACTGTTGATTGATATGTGTTTGATTCTTTGGCGCTCTTACCATAATTTTGGTGATTAATTCAAGCATTTTTCGGACTTTATTCGTTCTCAGTGAAGTTAAGACATAATTCTTATTTAACTATATTTGAATATTGGTGTATGGCTAGAGTAACTACAACTCCATAACCTAGGGTGTGGGAACATAGGCAAATAATGAGACAAACCCTAGCTAAAATAACCATTCATAGAAAGTGTCTTGAATGTATAATAATTCTTTCGCTAGAAGTCTTTAACGGATGATCAACGTAGAATAGCTTAATGATAACTTGCGGACCAAGGATGGGAGATTAAGGAAAAAGAATAGTAATCTACATTTAGTGTATATATCTAATAGGCTAGTATTGATTGTACGACGGTAGTAAGTTAAAATTAGTCAAAGACGATACGTGCTTAATATGAGGTAAGCTAGGGTTAGGAAGAAACACACGTAGCCGGACCAAGGTGCGGAGTTGAGGAATTTTCTAGATGCCCGGACCAAGGAGTTGAAATACATAATTATCACTTTGCATGCAACGATATAGGAAGAATTGTTATAGTTAGATTATCAAGTAGTGGACCTGTGGGGAAACACGTAACCCAGTACTTTGAGTGAATTGATTGTAAAACCCAAACTTTCAAAATGTAAAGTGTCGCTTTCAATTACGTTAGTTCTTTTTATGATCGGAAATAAAAACCCCCCTTTTACCATTTTAGTTTTGACTTTCTAAGGAAGTTATATCTCCACGAACAATAGTAATAAACAAGTTAAAGTTAAAAGTCTCGACTATTTCCTCGGGGGAACCGATCCCAACTCACTTAGTGGGGTTATTTACTTTACGCGACGCTTTATTTCTATTTGAGAAGAAATAAATTGAGCGATATCACTTACATATGTTAGGGAAATCGCATTTGTAATTATTGATGACAATATTTTATATTTTATAAAGTTTGAGTAGCTTTAAGGAATTCTAGTTATTCTTAGAGGTAACGACCCAGGGGATTCCCTTAGATGTAACATGACGTACCTGATCCGAAGAATCTCAACAAAAGCCCTTAAGCATAATCATGAACATAAGTACATAGAAATGGGGCATAATTTGTAACATTGTACTTGAAGTCGGTCCTATAATATTTATTATAAGATTTTGTCTCAAAGAAACATCAATTACCAATCGGAATACAATTTAGGGAACATAGGCCCTTAAAAACATAGTCTTGAAAAGTAGTAAAATGACATCGAAATGAAATAAGCTTATCCTCGAACCATGAGGATCTTACCAAGCTTTGAAGATAGTCAACTCAAGACTTTACTTGAAAGAATAAGTAAACTTCACTGATCAGACCCTCGAACACTTATAAGAAAAAATTAGACAATATGGTTGACACAAACTAAGGTACTACATATTAAGTCATGCAAAAAAATTCGTAAAACATGGTAAAAGAGACATTTAGTTGTCTGCCTTTATCCAGTTTAAAAGCCCCATCAGCACATTTTAGAGTAGTCAGATAGTCCAACCACCACCTAAGCAATCCTAGGCTGTACATGAGTCAGCCCTAACTAACCCTTGACCTCATCAATAGCAAACACGCTGGAACGGAGACATTCATGGTTCATAGCTCATAATAAGAGAGTCACTCTTAAAAAAAAATACATATCATGCATACATGATCCATACATCTTTATTGTCATGAAGACAAAAAACCCCCCCGCCAAACCCCCCAACCCAGAAAAAAACACATACCCTTCGAATGAAAATTCTTTACTGTGCACTGTACAATTGCAAGTTCTTATCTCCTCACTCGCCTAAGCAGAGCGTATTGAGAAGGCAGAGGTTATAATTCATATTTCATGTTCTATCTTATAGTTTCACTGGTTCATATCATGATCCCATGTTCATTGTGCATTTCATGTAAAATCATGCATAACCAATTAAACATCATGTCATCCAAATTCATAAATCGTAATCACTTCAAAGCTTACTTATTCCAATGCATTGAGTGAAGTCCCATGTCCCCACTCACACTAAGTAACACCTCTTTAAGTAATCTGTAATAAAACTATGTTTGTCTAATTCATATTCTGGTTTGTTGTTATGTAGGGAAATATAACCTTAATCGATTAAAGACCATGTAAGATAGATTAAATACAGTGTCATTGCCCCACACTGAAAGAGGTGTCTTATTGGCGAACGGTAGAATAACATGTTTTAGACTTAATGGCTTCACTAGTTAATAAGACCTATGTGGGCACTAGTTTATGGATAAGAACATTGCTACTGGAAACCCCGACCTAATGAGGTAAAATAAAAGTTTTCATTTCATGAGGATAACTTGCCTTGGAAGGGGATTTTTAACGTAAAAGCTTCCCATCTCATATTATGTCACTCGATTCTAAGTACCTCCCTTTAATATTCATGTTAAGTATTTAAATTTTATCATGTGATGGAAGGAAAGACTTCCTAACACTAAAACACCACCACCGTATCATGTAGCTCATAGATTAATTAGCGTTAGAATGTCCTTCAACCTTAGAAACAGTAAGATATAAGTAAGCTGTGCACATCAGGTATGCAATAGTGTTTTATGCGAGAATTAAGATTTCAATCAACACAACATATATAATAATCTATGGACCATTCAGGCAGTATATGTACAGGGTATGGGGAACGGATTTGCCAAATTCACAAATTATAACCATAGTCATTGGATCACACTATGCTAAGTGAATCTTGAGTTCATATACAAATTCCTCTAACATGTATCAAAGCCGAAACAAGTTGCCTTCAGTTAGGAATCAAGATCAACCTTACTTATAGAATTTCCCCCCAAATATATATAGGTGATATCACGATGCAAAACTTAATCAATGTAAACATAATAATGTCAAGTCCATAACAATCAGTCACACGATAGTTCACATTTCGAAGACGGGGAATCAGGGGTCAACGGGAGATTCTTTCATCATAAACTAATAATACTCATTCTTACCAATATTAAATTCAGTCATAATCAACCATAACCTGAAACAATTAAAAACATTTAGAGCGAAAAAGAACCATGACATAGATTTAATACTAGGTTGCTTTTTGGGGAGGGAATTGGCAGTTTTAAAAACCAAGTTTGAAGGGACGCTATAGGTGATAGCTACCCATAGATGAAAGAAATCCAAACTTAGGGGTTGAATTTAACAAGAGCATTGGATAAGAAAGCTGTTTCTGTGTAAACCCAGCTTAAAACTTGTTCTTACTCTTCAATGGAGTCTCCGAGGGAGAAATTTTGGACAGGGAGTGGTCGGAGTCCTAATTTTTTTCTTTAGGGGCAACAATGAGTTGGTAAGGTAGTACTAGTCTTAAAAGCCTTTAAAACATATAATACAAACCATAAAAACAGGACCCCCTAAAACAACAATAAGTAATTAGAAAGTGACTACCTTACCCCTCATTGGCCAAACTTACGCAGCTTTAGGGAAGGATAGGCCCACAAACCTAGGATAGAGGGGGGCTCACGACCCGTTCCTGCAGTTGTGGTTTGGTTCAGAGGCTGGTGTTGACACCATTTGGACCCTTTCAATAGTAATACTAAGAGCTTCTCGAGTTTTGGAGTTTAAAACCATATTTAAAATAATTAATTAATATTAGAATATAATATATAATATATATAATTATTATAATAATTATATATATATGATATATATATATATATTCGCTTGCCAAGTTATTTTAAAATAAGGGTTTTGATGTTTTATATTATTTAGCTAACTTGTGTATTTGTCGTACTAATTATTATTGGATAATTTATTTAAATGTTCTCCAAATATTTCGAAAAAAAAATAATGATGGTAATATTTTGTTTCATTTTATGCTATTTTGTAATTATTTAGCTTATATTTTGAATCTTTGTTTATATTCGAATTAGTTATTGTTCTTTTGTTAACCTTAAGAAGAGTGGTTTTGATCAATGAGTCAATTTCTCCTTCACAACTTTTCTTTTACACCAAAATTAGCCTTCCCATCGGCTATTCCAGGCTCCAAGTTTATAACCTTTTCCAAATTACAGCAGCAAAAACATGTACTGTCCAAATTTCCCCTCAAAATCAGCAGTCCAAATTCAGAAACCGCCCCAGCGGAACCCCAATTTTAAAAATTCCCCGCCCCACTTCCCATTTAAAATCTAATTCTAACCCATCTCGCGCCCTCCCATCCAGTCCAGCCCAATGTAAATCAGCCGACCCGGACCAACCTCCCATTTTATTCTCCTTCACCAAAGGAACCAAAGATCCACTCCTCAACGCGTTTACAACGGCCAACAAAGCAAACGACCTCTGTATGCGTTTCCTTGGCCTTAGCGTGCTTATGAGTCTAGAAAACTTTTCCCAGAAACCGCGTGAGAACAGCAAGACAACGCGTCTCACGAGGTTAGCTATACGATCTCGAACAACGGGAAATTTGGAGGGACGATCACGACATTTAATAAGTCCGGTCTGCGTACTCCCTCGTTCCGTATACACATAACCGGCCATTTCACAAGCCTGTTGATTTTTCATTGCTGCGTGGGATGGGAGTACATGTCGCTTTGCAAAGAACGGATAAGTCGACCGGAAAAACCATCAATCGCCGTTCCCCTTAGGATAAGTTCACACTTTTCCGAAAATTAGAAGTCCTATTTGGATAAAGGATGGGATTTTCAAACTTCGAACGGTTTTTGGCGGACGATTGGGGAATTTCACAAGCAAATTCAAACCCTAATCTCGGCCCTTAGATATCTCTATAACATTTTGTAAAAAAAATTTACTGGAAAAAAAACTTTCACTAAAGGGGATAGAGAAATCAAAGGAAAGTTGGGAATTTGAGTTTTGATTAAAGTTTGAATTAGTAACAACAAAGACGACACTAAGGTAAAAATATAGTTCATACCCACAAAACGTATATAAAGGGGCTAGAGGAGAACTGATTTAGTGTTGGTTTCCCATTATGTTGTTTGATTTTCTGTATCGTTCGATCGAGCGGAGGTCTATTTGGTGGTCGTGGAAGTTGCTGGTGAGTGTTATGCTCGGCATTCAAGTGTCGCTTCTCATAACAAAGGTTAAGACACTACCCATTTACACATTTTTTCGAATTTTAAGCACGCGTAGGGAGTGCTTATCTACGGTTTGCTTCTGTTTGCGAGTAAAATTCCGTTGTGGTTCTAACTCTCCGTTGTTTGTTAGGGCCTTTTTGTTCTATTACTGGCGTTGTGCTGTATTGTGATTATGTTGTTCAGGTTGAGATGGTCCTTTTATGTTCTTATTCTAAAAAGGGAATATAATTGTGTTTTTTTTAGAGATTTAAGGCTTGTTCCAGCCTATTTTCATGCTTGCGCTCTTTTCGAATTGCTGTCGTACGCCCCCTTTATTCTTTGGTCTTTTCGAGAGTTTGTACCTTTAAGCGTGTGGTGTAATTTGCTTAAATTGCTATGACGGTCCCTTTTATGAAGGTGACTGTAATAAAATCTCATTACTTGTCCATGGCTAGAAATTGTATTTGTCTACTTTGTTAAGTTGTGTAGTGTCTGGTTCAGTAACTAAAAATGGCTAGATTCTTTTAGTATTATTCGGTTCTAGTCAGACGTGTTCACTGTTCTTGTTCGGTTAGTTCCTCAGGAAAAAAAATTGTTTTTTGGTGTCTGGCAGTAAGAGTTACTAAGTTTGAAGTCAAGTTAAATTTTGTGTCTTTGTTTTCTTCTTAGACCGTCCAAATCTTAAGATTTTTTTAAAAAAAAATTCGCAACTCTGTCGTGCCTGAAATCATGTTGATGGATTAACCTTTGTCAGTTTCGTCATTTATTATGCTTCATTAAATGATGGAATATTATTATTCTTTAGCTATGTCGATTTATTTGTCTAAAAAGGAAAATATTGTTTTATTTGGGATATTACTTCGTTTATTTAAGTCAGACTTCGGTTACTGATGGTATTTTATTTTTGCCATCTGTCTTTTTACTTTATTTATCTTATCTCTTCTTAGCATACTATTTTAAATCTCTTGCGTCCTGGGAAGTTGCTATTGTGATGGTAACTTGACATATGAGAGCAAGGAACAATATTAATATTCTTGGTGGCTGTGTGTTTCTTCTAGTATTGGGTAGGTAGCTAATATATACATAAATCTGCAACATATAGACATTAAAGAAAAATGCAAGCGTAGATATTGATATAAACAAATAGCAAATTTTGTTATCGTTTATTTTCATCGCTTAAGTTCTTATTGCTTTAGCGTTAGTTTTGCGGGTTTATTTGCTGAAGATAAGATTATGTCCATGTGCATGTGAAAGAATATGATAAGTAATGTAAGTATTTTAGTAATAATTATAGTAAAGATATTATTTGGGAATGTGTAATCTTCCAGTTTTTTGATTGTTTCTTTGGGTGGTGTACTGTCCATTATACTTTGCTTGCTTTTAACGTGTGGAAAGCCATATAAAATGGTCTTCATGTAATTCATAAAAATTAGGAAAATTTTAGTCGATTGGACCTTTGATTTGGCACATGGTTTTGGTTTTAATAAATTGAAGACCGGGCTGATTACCACAGCACCATGCTATCAATGATGTTGGTTTTCTACATCAAAGTGTTATTATCGCAACGCCCTGTTATGGCGATGTATATGATCCTTTGTCTTTTGTTTCATGTAAAATCGGCTCTTGATTCTCCATGACTCTTTTTCCCGGTATATCAAGAGCCATTAAAGCTTAACGTTCTTATCGAGTCAATCCCCCATAGAGAAGATGGACAGATATGGAAAATCAAAATCAGGATACAAATCACGCATCGAAGAAGATGGGATTAGGAGACCCGGTTTTTATTTTGCATTTCAATATTGTATTTATTTGTGGGTATAAGCCTTGTTGTCTGTTACTTTCTAGTAGTTTGTGTGGTTATATGCTTAGTTGAGAACAGGTATGAAAGAAAGAAAATGGGTCAAAAACCCAAAAAAAATGTGGGTCCAAAATTCTGGTCAGGAACAGAAGAACCAGATTGGACCCAAATCTCGTTCCCTCTATACATTCCCTTTCCCACCTATTTTACTCTTTATTTAGCGTATCCTTTAATTTGTCGTTAGTTTTTAAGTAAGAACTTCAACTCCCCGCAAAATTGCGTTTGATTTAAACGATTTCAATCAGAATAAAGTAAAGGCCTATAAAGATTTTTACGAGATTAAAATTGGACTTAGATAAATAATTTTATCTTTTCCAAATACAATCCAAAAGTTTTTTTTGGCTTTCTTTTTTTCAAACAACTCTAAAGAGTATTTTTGGCGTAATTGTAAGTCTAGCCAAATATAAGTTAGTTGTCGTGTAGCGTAGTTATCGGAATGTTTAGGGGCTTCAAAATTTTTCTAAGACGTTAATAAGAATTCTTCGATGAAACTTTTATATTTCAAAGGATTCTATATGTTAAGTCTTGTGAAAATAAAGGTGTTCTTAATTTTTCTCAAAATTTCACAGTGGCGGACTCTAAAAATTCGAAAACCTTAATATTTACTAATTATAAAACAGTTGGTCACTTGGAGTCCTTGACCTATGCCTCACACTACAAGATGTGGATGGACATACGTCTAGTAGGTCCATCTGTAGGTCTCAAGCTATTTTTGATAAGCTTTTATGGAAGCCTCTAGTCCCTGAAAGGATTCCTTGGAGGGGGAAGTGGGGTCATTCCTTGCTGTTTAGGTTCGAAAACCTGAATACCAGTAGTAAGGTTGTTTTACGAGAGGGTTATTCTTTATGTTAACCCATTTAGGCTGTACTAACTTAAATGTTAGGCTCTAACTAGTTATTAGATTAATGGGGTATACATTATCTCCCTCTGGGAACATTCATCTATTGATGACATCTAGACACCAAAACAAAATTAGAATACTCAAGACTAGCAGCCCAATAATGCCAATGAAACATTCAACAATGTGCACAACTTCCAAATGCACTATTCCAAAGGAGGAAATTTCAACTTCTATTTCACAACATGTAAATGGTAATACATGAAAAAAATAGGAATACACCTCTACCAACCCAATATGATGGAAATACAACATTTCTCATTTCATAGAAGGGAACTACCTTCTCCAACCAAAAGTTAGGCCATTCAGTACAACATCATGGGAGTCAATGTGCTAGTTTCATAAAAGATAACAAGCATGTCAACAATAACACATGAATTCACATATGACATCATCATCGGAAAATGAATAATCAACAAGAGGAACATATTGCGGACACCCATTGGGACTTACATACGAATAATCATCCAATCCTTTTTGAATTCCCAATGATTTGAAATAATAGTTTTATACAGTTTTGAAATATTTTTTGACGTGTTCTTTTAAATTTTTTTGTACTTTCAAGTAATATAAGTTTTCAATTAATTTTGTATTAAGTAATAGACTTATAAACATTTCGAAAAATCGTCTATAACGATTTAAATTTTAGTCAATAATGTGTCCTTATTAGGTCTAGGATAATTATGGTTATGATTTGGAGTTATTGAAATCATTTAGTTATATTCGAATTAAATGATTCTATTTCGTTAATAAGATTAAAAATGCATTAAGTAATTATTGAAGTCGTTCTTATTTTAGTTTTCGGCCGAGACCACCATATTAATTTCAATATGGCCAAATCGTCAACCGTATTTGGTTATAATTTAGTTATTTATAGGAACTTTAGTCATCTTAATTGTTTCCAACCCATTTAAAGGCACATTCAGCCCCTTCTTTAAATGCCATCAGCAGGCTCAATTTTAAATATTGAGAAGAATTGTATATAATAACAAAACTAATAACCTAAAATAAATGGAGTAGGCCCGGGGTTGATTAATGTGCTCCATAGCAGATGTTGCCAAGAAAATTGAAACAGGCGCTCTCTCCAAACATCTACGTCACCACTCTCTACCAATCGTTCGCTTGCTCCTCAATTTTTATACCCCAACAACAAGTGTATAAAACTTGTTTATAATTGTTATAGATAGATAAAATTGTATAAAACATATATTATTTTTGTTCCCTCTCTCACTGCTTCCAGATCTCGCTCGCACTCTCCCAACTCTCACTCGCCACCCGCGCCTTTTCACTTATTACAAACAGAAGCGAATGTATAAATTGTTGTTTATGTTGGTAATAAAGGTTGGAGAAGAAAAATTGTCTATATGACATGGAGTATATATATTTCGTCCTACACACTTATAATTATTACAATAAAAATACTCCCCTGCCCAGTTTCTTTTGCTTTCTCTATTTTCATTTTATACAATTTTCCAAATTTGATCTTAATTTCTATCTCTCTCGTTTTCTACCTAATTTGATTCAATTTTTATATTCCTGTCACGTTCTTTTGTCTTTATTCTTTTTCATTTTATACAAATTCAAATGGTATATAATCTTTCATACACTTGTAATAATAACACCAAAAAAATGTTCGTTTATTACACTTCTATTTTTATACAAGTTTTCTACCAAGTGTCTTCTCTTTAATTGTGTTGTTGTAACGACCGTTTTAGTCGTTTTTGGAGCAACAGATTTAGTTGGGAAAATGGTTAGATGGAGACGGAGGCACACGACGGGGACAGTCAAGGGGCACGACGGCGTCGTGGAGGGTGTCGTTTCAAAACACTTAGAAAATCTGAAATTGGGTACTGGAAAATCGACTCTTGAACGTCATGACGGAATGGCAGGACGGGACCGTCGCAGGCCTCGACGACCGGTCACAGGCCATCAACTTAAAAAACCAGTCTCTGGACATTGGGACGGACATCAGAACGGACAGTCTCAGGCGCGACGGGCCCGGCAAGGGCTACGCTATACTCCAGTTCGGGCGGATTTCTTTACACGTTTAAGGGACGTTTGATATTTCCTGCTTTAATTATAACGTTAGAGGGTTAAGGTTATAAGTCTAATTACTTGGGGGTTTAAAAGAAGGTAACCTTAAGTTAATTAGTGGGTTATATTTCCATCTTTCATTCTTAATTACATAATAATTAGGGTAAAAGAAAGAGGGTTGAATACAGACAAATAAAAGAACAAAGACAGAAAGAAAGAACAAGAGGGAGAGAACGAGTAGGAGAGCGAGGAACGGAAGAGGACAACAGAAAATTGAGGCATTTGTCTGGCTTGATCACGATTCTTCGGTGGAGGTAGGTTATGGTTAGTTACACTTACTCGTAGTTTAAACTCTTATAGCGAATGATATGTGTTGGGTAGTATTATAGAGTATTTTATGCTTACTTTGTGTATGCCATGTGTGATTTTAGATATTGATTGTGATTGAAACAAAGAATGATGGAAAAAGCTGACGATATTGAATCCCAAATCAGGATATAACCTAAATCTCTTATGAATGATGATGCCGTTGGTAAAAAGCAAGGTTGATGACTAAAGGGATGAGATGCTGAACGCTTGGTATAAAAGAAGGCTGATGAATTAATAGAATGAGATTTTAGGGCGATCGAGTGTCACTACCGACAATAGGAATATAGGGGCGGTTGTCGAACCGACACGTAGATGTAGGGGACTCGGAGTGTCACGACCGACAACATTCGAATTAGTGGGACCTGGGTGTCACGACAGACAGTAGATGTTAGGGGATCGGGAGTGTCAGAGACCGACACATAGAATTAGTGGGACGGGTGTCACGAACCGACCGTAGATGTAGGGGATCGGAGTGTTCACCGTACCGATACATAGAATTTTTAGTGGGACGGGTGGGTCACGGAACGACCACGTAGATGTTGTAGGGGATCGGAGTGCCACGTACCGACAACCATTGAATTTAGGGGATCGGAGGTGTCAGTCCGACACATAGTAGTAGGGGATCGGAAGTGTCACGTACCGACACAAGAGGAAATAAACTAAATGCACTTGAAAAAGATCTTAATAGACTCAAATTAAAGAACATTGATTATCCCAAAAGAGTATTGGTGATGGAGGCTGAGTCCTATAGATATGATCGGTGATATTATAAATGGATGTTTGTACCGTGTTTGTGCTATAACATGTTAAGAAGATTAGTTGATTTTATGATGTTATCTGAGATATATTGTTTTCTATTTGCGTTGCCGTGATACCTACTCAGTACTGTGGTTTGTACTGGACCCCCCTCTTTATGTTTTCCTTTTGTTTATGCGGAGTGCAGAAAACGTGCCGTATCTTCCGATCAACGTTAGGTCAAGCAGTCTTCGTCATACGGATCTTCAGGGCTTGAGCTAATGCTTCTCGCTTGGACGGATCATCCTGCCTCAACGTCTGATGCCGTGAAGTTTTTAGGCATCATAGACTCGTTTTATTACTTTAGCCTTCTGAGACTATCTTAGTGTCGTCAAATTGCTCATAGATGTTCTTGTGGTGATACTACACGATTTTGGGGACTATCGAAGTGACTTTTAGAAGTTAGTGAATTGTCTTTTATTTATGAGGGTAAGTCTTCCGCATAGTTACGTATGTGATATAATTGAAATGATAAGGTTTAGATTGTTGTTTCGCTCACATAGGAGGGAAATGTGGGTGCAGTCGCGGCTCGGTTTTGGGTCGTCGTGACAATTGTTTTATACACTTCGTTTTATTACAATTTGCTTCAAACTGTATATGTATAGCTAATTATATGGGTGTTATGGAGCGCCATTATGCAAACTTTGCTATACGCATAGAAATATGAATTTTTTATTTACTATATGGTGAAAGTTGCCCTTTATATCCCTTCCCGCAATATATATACCCTTCTCATTCATTGTTCAAGGTTGAAAAAATTGGTGGAGTGGAGAATGTTTTTTGAAATTTGAGTTTGGAGAAAAAATTGGATCTTACGTAGCAAAATACAAAAAAACAAAAACAAAAAAAAGTTGACAAGGTTTTTTACTAAAATATGCACTACTAAAACATTTTGAAAGCAGAGAGTCGAATGTTTTCTGTTTGTGGGATTCTTCTGTTATGACCTGATTTTTTTCTTTATAACCTTCATATCCGAGTTCGTGGTTGGACTGGTCCTTGCTCTTTCTTGTATTTGCAACACAAGAAGGTCAACTCTTTTGTAATTGCAAACTCTTTAGTCGATTTACACAGTCTTACGATGTTTGGGAAGTAGTTGTGGTCTATCTTTCTCTTTCTTTCCCAAGCTTGAGGTATTATACTCGATTATTCGGCTTATGTCATAATTAGTGATTGAATTAGAGTCGGCTCTTGTTTCTGTTTGCAGATATGAAATGTGTTCTGTAAGTTGTGGTTGTTGTTGAGTATTAAAATTCTCACCTTTGAGTGAACACTATGTTCTCACACTGTTGTCTAATAAGAACCAATTTCTGTCGTCAAATCTGTTTTTAGAGTTGAGTATTTGTTTGCTTCAGACGAGAGGTTTGCCTTTACTATTGTCTACATATAGGGTGTTTAAAAAATGACAAACAAAAGTTCATATCGGTGGTTAAATGAGATGAGTGAATCCTAATAACGATTAGACAATCCTCCTCCTTTGAGCTAGCTTTTGGGGAGGGTGGGGTGTATAGGGACATAAGACCTAAGTTCAATGGGTATCAGAGCAGGACCCGTTCCACCCGATGTGGTGTTGGGCCCCCAAAATCAAAATTGTCCACACCACCAGATGCCAAAGCACTGAACGTGAGGTGGGGTGTTCAAAAGAATGACAAAAGGTCTCACATCAATGGTTCATTATAGATGGGGGGACTCTCTTATAAGGCTTATACAATCCTGCCCTTTGAGGTAACTTTTGCGGGTGTGAGTTAGGTCTACGAACTGATTTCAAATTTATCACTATTTCTTTCTTAGAATTTGAACTTTTTTCCGGTATTTGGTCCTCAAAATCTTGTAAAGATATGTAAGATCTCTTCCCTTATTATTTTTGTATTAATTCCGTTTCCTTAAAATTATATATATATATATTTATATATATATATATATATATATATATATTATATATTTATATATATATATATATAGTGTATATAGATATATATATTATTATTCTTAATCAACATTGACAGCAAGAAGATATATAAGGTAACTGATAGAATTGAGGTGTGTTTGTATCAAGGAAAATTATGTTCTCCATGAAAAATATTTTTTGGAAAAAACAAGTAGATATTTGAATTATTTTCACATTGTTTTAGTCGGTGAGTAGAAAAAAAACTTTAGTGGTCGTTTTGAACTGAAAAATGTTTTGAGAAATATCCTTTTATTTTTTACTAGAGTGAAAAAATTAATTTTGAAGTTGAAATTTCTTAAAAACAAAGTTAAAATTTTTTCGTGCGGGATGGAGTGGAGGAGAGTTGAGTGGTAGGGGTACAAAAAAAAAATTTTGAAGTTGATTTTTTAAAAACAACAATAGTAATTTTTTTTTTTTTTTTTGGGGGGGGGGGGCTGGTGGGTGGGGCTAGTGGGGGGTGTCAATGGTAGGGGTTGCAAATATGAATTTTGAAGTTTAAAATATTTTTACTAATAAATTTAAAATTCTTTTGGGTTAGTAGAAGGGCATTCATTTTCTCTTAAGACAACTAATATGACACTAGCCTTCAAGCCAATTTCCTGAAGAACGACTTGGACCGTCTTTGTTCTTGGCACCGAATGAAAAAATGCAAGCTTAATATCAAACAAAAAATTTTTTTGAGGTGGTGGGGTGGGGGGGCTGGAGGGGATTGTAGTGGAGGTGGGGGTGGGGGTCGAGGGTATGGGTAACTTAATATTTTTTTTTGTGGGGAAGGGTAGGGGGCGGAGTCGTGGGTGGGGAGGTGGATTGGTGTTTTAACGTGGGTAGTGAAATATTATTAAAAAAAAATAAACTTAATTTTTTAGGAATAGAAGATGGTAGGAGGTGGGTTGGAGCCGTAAAATGTTTTCCTTCGTACCAAAACACACCTACATAATAGAATTAAAATTGACATAAGAGTAATTTAAGCTATATACATGCCCTTACGGACTGAATAATGGTCTCTTGTTTTCAATGTTCAACGTTTTCGTATGTATAGTTCAAGATTAGTTTATTGTTCAATAATTAATTTTACGCGGTAATCTAAATATCAAACGAAAACTATGAGCGATATCTTATATGAGTAGTTTGAGATAATTATGAAGGCTTTGAGAAGATAGGTTAACTCTTTCATAAAGACCTCTAACATACTTTCTTTCTTTCAAGTCAAATAGGACTATTGTTATATATACTGCAGTTTTATATTTTACCTTAGTTTGACTAGAACAAATAAGGATTGACTTGTGAACGAATATCAAACAATGGCTCAAACAATTTACTTGCTTCGTATTTTGAGACAGTCTTGTAGAAAGTAGGTGATGAAGCAGAATATAGAGCTAAAAACACAGTGTCAAAACAAGGCTAAGGCAGAGATGTCAAAATAATAATTTCGTGTATTACTTTTGGTTTCTGAAAAAGTTATGCAAAATCGTTTTAGTTCGAGTATTCAGACAATATTTTAGATGTGTTAAAAGCGATGGAAGGGGGAAGGAGATGAGTTATTGAATTTTCGCGAAAAAATCTTTTAACTTTGATTAATTCACACATATTTTAGTGTGTAAAAGAGGGTAGAGGGGAAGAAATTTATAAAATTTTTCTTGAACTTTTTGGTTTTAGTAGAATTTGTGTATGGAATCTAATGGAATAAGAATTGTGATTTTCATTTTCTTTTTAATTTTTTTCAAAGTATTTTAAATTTTAAGATAAGTCGAAATTATTCTTGTAAAGTTATTTACAAATTAATAAATTTTAAATATCAGTTTATTAGTGTTTGAATCCTAATTTAATGTCAAGCTTATTCATGTTTGGAAAGATTAATGAATTATGAAAGAAATTATGAATTAAAGAGTAAGAAGATGGAAGAAAGACAATAAGTGAAGAATTCAAGAAGAGAAAACTAGTGGGAATGTTTAGAGAAGAGGAATAGTGTGAGGCGTTTAGTTTACATTAAACTTACAAAAACATGAGGTGATAAATAGGGGGTTGGATCAAATGTGAGCAGATGTTGAAAAATGGGGTAAAATAAAATGGGTAATTATTTATCGTCAATATTTGATATGGAGAAAAATGGCGCTGGGAATAAATTTGGTCCGATAACTACTAATTACTCATATTTTACCACAGATTGTGATGAGTATAAATTAGTTATTTTTACTTAAGATTCAATATGGAGAAGAATTTTGTAGTTTTTTTGGATTGAAAATGTTAAACATGCTTCATTTAGTTTTATTGATATTAAAAAAATCTTAAATTGTTCAATATAAAATAAAGGAAAAAATACACAAGTACCCCCTAGATATGACTGAAATTTCAGGAGACACACTTTAATTAAACTAAACGTCTAGTATCTCCTGAAACTACTTTTTTGTGTAATTTGGTGCATGTTTGTCTTACATGGCAAACTCAATGGAATCCACACATTTGACGCGCGCGTGAGAGATATTTGGATTGTCACATCAGTAAAAACGGTGAGTAATTGTACAAAAAATAGAAAAAAAAAAGTTCCAGCATGGTAATATGGTAATAGGTAGGACCTAGTTTTTAGTTAAGGTGTGTCTCTAAGATTCGGTCATAGTATAGGGGGATAGTTGTGTATTTCTCTAAATAAATTTATGTCGTAATAACAAGATGAAAAATATTTTAATTTCAAAGTAAATGAATATGGCATTGTAGGGGACTAAAAAACTGCTTAGGGCACTTAAATAATGCAAGTACTATTTAACATGATTGTGTAACTTGTCACTCGTTATTGAGTATGTCCAATAAAAATTAAATAAATTATAATTATATTAACAAAAGAAACGTACATTTGAATTATATATTTTTAAGGATCAAAGACTTAACCTTTCAATTAGAGAGAAGAATAGTTAGTTCTATAGAATAAACCAAAAAAAAAGAGAATAAACTATTTTTAGTAATATCATGAAATTTTGAGTGAATAAAAGTTAGAGTTAACGCATTTGACTAATTTCATAGGTTACTCATATTTATGTGGTCAATATGATATCAAACCACATATTGTAGCCATATAAAAGTTCACTATCCCAAATTCTCATTAAAATTATAAAATATTGACGATTCATCAAAAAAAGGACAACATGTTACGGGACCTTACTTACAGTATTATATTTAGGGGAGAGCCAAATTAATTATTATAATACTCTATATACAGTGTACACATTAAAAAGCGGAGGAGGTAAGTCATTAATCATTTAAGTGAAGTGAATTCTGTCATTATTATGGTGTCACTTAAAAATTTTTCAATATAAATTTATAAGTTGTTTGGTATTATATTAAATAATGAATAGTAGTTGAATAAATATTATAGATTAATATAATGGATTTAATTATTTAAAATTCAACAAATATAATTTAATAAATCCGCTCTATAAAGCCCATATGTATGATTATTTCACTTAAAATCGGATGGGGCCAAAGACAGTCATGGTCCAATGCAAACTCCTCTATTTTAAACTATAAATGGGGTGCTCATTAATCAGAAAAAGAGAACCAAGAATTCTAAACCAAGAGCAGAGAAAGATCTGGATCAAAAAACCATTAAATTTCTCTACAAGTTCAGAAACAATTCAAGTGTTCAAGGTGCAAGATTCTGAAGAGTCAAGATCAAGATCATCCGAATTCAAGATCAAGCTCTAAGCTTTGAATCAACTTAGAAAGTCAAGATACAGTTCAAGTCAAAATCAAGTCCAAGTATAAGTTCAAGTCAAGATAGATCAAGAGACAGCCACGGATTCAAGATCACGCTAGAAGCCCTGAATTCAATTATAAAGTCAAGGCAAAATAAAGCTCACATCCAAGAGCAAGTAAATAAACGATCAGAACGACAAGACCACCAGAGTCAACGCCCCAAAGCTCCAAAGCCACTGAATAAACTAGAAAGTAAAATGAAGATCAAGTCACGTTCAAGTCGACGATTAATTTCCAGAACAGCAAGAATCAAGACACCGGATTCAAGTCAAGGTCAAGTCCAAGATCAAGGTCCAAGATCAAATCAAAATTAATCTAGTTAGATCAAGCTTTTAAATCCATGGAAATGATATTTGAAAACACGAATTCAAGGAATTCATAGAGATTTAACCCTCGCACTTGAATAAGTAAATTGATAATAATCTCTATTAATGTTTGGGAAGACATAGTAAAATATTTTCATTAGCTATCAGGAAATTTTAATATTTGAGCCTTAGATATGAAATTACCTATGTTTGAAAAACACGTTTACCCCCAATATATATTATCCAACACAAATTGAAATATAGCGTCATCGACATCAATATTTAACATCAATATAGGGTGAAAATCACATAATAAAGATACCATTTTTACAATAATAAACGTAGTAGGTAGTAGATTTACTCATTTAAATACTTTCTACATGATGTTTTCTGTTTTTACAGTTTTGTTTTGAAAATTAGTCTAGTGTAGACGAATGACAATAATAGTCGTTTGACTTAGATTTAAAAAAAAATTAAGAAAGATATATAAGCGAATTTGCGCTTATCCGATTTAAGTTACAACAGGTACTATATTTTCTTTTTTTTTGTGCACTAGCGCAGCTAACTGGGTAGTAGGAAATATATCCTACAATATAACCAGAAAGTATAGTTTACAGAAGTATTTAGGAACAAAGTCTTTATAAACAAGTATTTAAGGTTAAACGGACACACATAATGATTATTTTAATTTATCTATAAAATCTTAATAATTATGACTGAGTAATGTCTTCGAGACAAGGATGCCCATTTAAACAAACTAATAATGAAATACTAGGAACCAAGAGGGGGGCTTACCAAAAACGGAGAACATAGACCTAGTCAGTGGTGCCTAATTGCGCGTTTGCGTACATATTATGCATCAATAGTGCCCCCCCCCCCTACAAATAAACGTTGAGACATGTGAAACAGTACTCCACTATGCAATTATGTGATATTTTTCGTTTTTTAGAGTAAAATTGGTGTTAACAGGAACTATGTGTATGTAAATCTTTAATTTTTTTTGAAATAAAATTATATTATTGTTAAACTAATATAAATGTACATAATTCACGAACAATGATAATTTAAAATGGTTTAAAAGATTTATGAAAACTTTTATGATGAAAAGATAAATCTTGAGGGGTTTTCGTATCTCGGAAATTCACAAAAGTCCAAATAAAATGAGATGGAGGGAGCATCGTATATGAAACGAGGGAATGAAACAGAAACAACCCACATAATCATATTTCATAACATAGAAGGGCTAAGAGATTCAATAGCGTTTGTATATTTGTCTTAAGTATTGAGTCTGTCATCCATATTTAGTTCATATGAGAATTTAATAGTATAACCAACCACAAAAATACAACCGATACGTGGAAATGCAGAGAAAGAAGAAATCTGTGATATAGGAACAGGACAATGATATGATGCCCTTGGGTGCGTATAACAGGAGAGATGTTGATATTAAAAGAAAAGACCTCCACACATGTCTAAGTAGATTCTTATATTTCGTATTCTATGAAATAGAACAACAAACACTATGAAGAAAGGGTAAAGGATTCAAATATGTCATCCAACTTTTCAGAAAACTCATTGATGTTCATTAGTTAAAAGTTTGATTTATTTGACACTACTCTTAATGTGAAAAGACTCATTCGTGCAGTATTTTTTAATATGTTTTGCAAATATTTTTGTCACGTGACCCATTATAATTGGCCAGTCAATAATGAAGGAATTAATTTTTATATTTTGTTATTAAAAAATTGATGACATGGGCCGAATTATAATCGACCACGTCATCATTTTGAGGGAAACTGTCCACGTACGCCTCCAAACTATGCGGAAAATCCCAGAACACACTTATACTATACTAAGGTTCTATTACTCCTGAACTGTTTCTATATAAGTAATTTGCCCCTTTTCGGCCTACGTGACACTAGCTTGAGAAAACAAATTTAACCCAGCGTTGAGCCCAAGAATAATACCACGTAGGTCGAAAATGCGTAGACAATTCTAATAAAATATGTTCAGGAGGACTTATTATAGAATAAGTGTGTCTCTCAGATTTTGTGCATTGGTTGATGGGGTACTTTTGCATTATCCATTTTGTAATTAAAAAAAAATAAAATCTGAATAAAAATTAAATTATTTTTAAAAAAACATATTAAAAAATAATGACGGACCGAATTCTTAATTATCAGTGTCAAAACTGATTTGCAAAACCTTATTAAAATATAAGGCGGATGAATGAGCCTTTCGTAATGAATAATGACATAAATGAGGCCAATTTTTTAATTGATGACTTAAATAAGCTTTTATGAAATTTTACGACATGATGAGTCATTTCTCTTAAGAATAATAATAGTAAAAACAATTTGAAAAATAAGACAAGGAAGACAAACTTACGCAAATTACAAGTTCAGCTATCAATTCGTTTATTAAAGTATTAAAAATTGATTGATTTGCATTCATAACTTAGCTGGTACAACTTCCAGTATATTAAGCACCAATACCCCAAACTGGTTAGTGCTTTGTCTTTGAACAATCCACACCTTAATGAAGTAAATAAAAAATGTTTCGAAGTTCTAATTTATACTAGTTATTAAGACTTGACTACAATCATTATCATGTGTGTTAGGGCAGGCCACAACAGCGATTAGATTTTATACGGTGACTCAACTATGCACTCTTTCTTTAAAAATTCCTTAATTTTTCATTGTTGTAACTCAAAAATTAGTTAAACTATCCAGTTTTCTCTCAAAAAAAAAAAAAAAAAAAAATTACTTTAATTTTTGAATTTTAATTCAAAAACACTCAAATATCCACTCTGTTCTAAGAAAAATCACTCCTCATTTATTTAACTAAATTTATTTATATTAATATTTATAACAAATAAAATATGAAAACTATAAAAAATATTAGTTTAAGCCATTTAATACCCGCTCAACTGAACGACCACTAAAATATAATATCGACCCATGGTATGACTGTTTCCCCTCCTTTTTTTTTGCTGATTCTCCATTGAGGTTTCTTCTTACTCCTTAATAAAAGTCTTAAATAGGAATTGCTCCAAATGTATGCTTGAAATTTCTTCTTATTCGACCAAATAAATTTGTTATAACAAGCCCATCTTTTAAAATCATTGGAACATGTGATCCATACCTCCGTCGTTATTCCATGTGATTTTGAGACACTTCAATAATATTTCGTATGATTTTTGTAGAGTATTTAGATGCTAAATAATAGAGTATGTGAGTTGATTGCTTGAATATATCCCACTATAACTGCTTTATTTAAAAAAGTAGAATCTTATTTCTAATCCAAAACCTTTTGGGAGGCTAATTCTGTCACACTCAATAGTTACAGGAATTGTACATCATTTTATATGTTATATGAAATTGAGGACTAAAACATACATCTTCTTTCTTTGTAAGAAAAGAATAAGTCTCTCATGGAATTCTTAATGAAGAGGGAAAGAAAACAAACATGAATAAGAAGCTTTTACCATGACACTGCATGAAACAAGAGACAAGAAGTTACGCCTGTTCTGTCGTGGACTGGAACAGGGCAATTGCGCATATATTAAATGTGCACGAGACACAGTCCTCAAGTGGCTGCTACTCTAAACAAAAAGATTTGGTTCTCCGTTTGTTGAAGAGTTGGAAATCGATTGACTGAGTTCTGTAGATGGACCTAGCAGCGTAATGATATGGGGAATACCATTCTTCATGAATTCATATAGCTACTTTGGCAAGTTATTTCAACTGCACAGAATATATTGGATAGAGAACCTGATTAGCTTGGTATTGTTTGGTATTTACAATTGTGAATGGGAAAGAAAAAGAGAATATGACAAGAAGTGCATGTTTGATATGTTGATGAGTTGACAAACTTTGAGATGAGGAAATCAGTACCCTACGCCTTCTTTTTGATAGGGGGAACTGGTGATAAGTATGTTATCACAAAGGGGGAAACTGTTATTGTCGAAGCTCGAGTTAAAGGAAGCTAACTGATATGACGTTTTGATGATTTAAACAAACTATCGATCTATAACACGGAACCAAATCCTTGTTATTGAAACTGCTACAATAGATGAATGATAACTCAGTGTGAGCTATATTTGTGTGCTATCTCAACAATGGGAAATGTTATAATTCTAGGTGTTTTGATGATCCTTACTAATGCGGGACCTTGTTCCTGTCATAGGTTGCTCTCGTCCATATACAAATGGTACATTCATAAAAGCTGTCATGTTAGGTGGTAGGTAAAAGTGCATTATCCTACACCATACAGAAGAGCGGACGGAGATTGGTAATGTTCTATCTCACAAATGCAGGGACCTGGTAACGAGGCAGAGTTTCCTGCCCCCATCAGATACATAAATTGGTTACAGTTGTAAAAGATGTCACGTCCGAGGTTGGTACCAAGGCGTCAGTGTAACTACACCAATCAAATGGAGGAGGGTGTTGTTGTCCAACGGATACTAACTATTTAGGTTTGATACTTTTAGCAGACAAACACCATATTATATTCATCATCCAAAGAACGAAGTCACCGCAAGCCTTTTCAAGAACTCATGAACAGAAGTTTGCCAGGGACCCTGGTTTCTCGCAAGCAGGAACCTGGTACCCTGCAAGACGCGACGTGAAAAGGCCGACAGACAATGCTGTCAGAAAAGCTTGTCATCTCTGTCTGCGGTAAAGGTGCACAACTTTTTCCAACAGCAGGCCCCTTCATCCAATTGGATGACTTCACGAATTTGTGGAAATGATATTATCTCTTTCCAACACACACAAATTTAAGACTTGGAAAATTAAACTTGGGATTTTCTCTGAAAATTCACAAGGCTTGAACATAAGACCATCTTCAAGGAGAACATTGCCACCCAACAGAAGGACCTGATATGAGTAAATGAAGAATCTTTGGTTGTATTTAGAGCTTTGTGTATATGTACTTAACATTGTAAAGCTGTTCCTAATCTCTAAAGGATTCAGATATTTGTTTTGGTTTGTAAAGTCTAAATCAGTTAAGGTTAACTGATTTTACTGGCCAACAATTGTTTTTGTGCTTAGGCAAATTCTACAGTCATCTAGAGTTAGGTGTTTAGTGGGGCGGTGTGGTAATCCGCTTAGGTCTCTTCAAGTATAGTAGGTTACTTGATCGTGATATTAATAACTTTTTCCACATTGATTTGTAACCGGTTTCACTTTTGCTTAGAAGATTAGTGAACGGTTGTAAATCCTGTGCAAACAGTCGTGGTACTCCTTGAGCAAGGAGGTTTCCACGTAAACTGCTTGTTTGTGGTTCTTCATATTGTGTTTAATCTTCGGCACTGTTTTGCTGTGTCAAGGACCCTGTCCATGGACTGGTAGTGGAGGGATGGACGCACATATTCAAAAGTGGTATCAGCAGCCGGTGCTCTCTATCCTGTTAACACCAAGAGAGAAGTTCCTACGAGAATGGTGTCCTACTGAATAACAAAGAAAGCATTCTCCCGCAGAACATCCTTGTTGATAGTAAAGCTCTAATAAATATTGGAAGAGTCTGATGAGAGACTATCTCATGCTAGGACATGAAGTCTGTGATGCATCTGTAAAGGTCCTTATGTGCCAACTATGGAGGGTGAAAGATGGAGAGGTCCACAAAGTCATTCCCCAAACTAGAAAACAATATAAATGACTCTGACAGACTATTAGTCCAGCAAAAAAATCATAAAGCAAGGAAGCAGTGATGTTTGGCCTTAGTATAATGAATATGTATCTGATTTCATCTTGTGAATCACCAGGAATTGGGGATCTGTTAGAACACCTTATGAGGGCACCTGAGGAAATAAGGACATCTAAGCTAGATCTCTTTCTACTCATTTGAAGATTTCAGCCATGAAGGTGGGAACGCATTCATACAGTTCGCACCAGATTTTTCTCCAACTCACGATGAGCTCCCTGTTGCTTGAAGAACCTGTTCTATTGTCAAGATTGCAGAAGTTCAGACAAAGAATGTGGACCAGGTCCGTCCCAGATAACATAAGATAATCTTCTTCATGGAGTAAAAAGAGAAATGGTTGCATGGAAAAATCCTCAAGTGATTCAGATGATTCTGAAAATACAAGATAATGTTTTATTGCAAGTCAGACGGGAAGATTCGTGAAGGTAACGCTATCTTATTTTCAGAGCAAAACTTGAATACCTTTTCCTAACTAGTAGTTTGAGAAAGTTGGCTGTTGTATTCTTGATTTGATACAGTGAGATCAAATATGAGAAAGACCGTAACCAACAACCTAGACATCTGCAGATTAAAGAATGAGGCTAGCCATATTTCAGCTGGCCTTGAAAATAAGCTGCTACTGCTAAATGAAGATTAAAGTGTTTCGAGAAGAAATCATGCTTAGATAGGGAACCTGGTCCGTGTAAAAGAGGAACTGAAATTTCCTCAAATGGACTAATCCTCTAAGATCTTATAGAATTACTCGGGGTCAAGAACAACATAAAAGGAACTGAGCTGCAAAATAGACTGTCCTGCGTTTAAAGATTGTGGAGAAGTTCATCAAACTATTCCAAACCCACGAATAAACTGAAAATGGGACCTAGTCCTGTGTATTGACCAACAGAAGAACTTGCAGAAGAGGGACCTGTCCTTCTTTTAATTTGTCAGATCCGACAGTAATAGGGGGAAAAGCAAGCACAAGGACCTGGGTCCTTTGCCTAAATCGTGTTAGCAGAAAACCTTTGCCCCCGGTGGACCGGAAGCTTCCTTGTCAGAGCTTTTGACGTTATTGGTACTCTCCCCCTGTGAAAAAGTGGGGTCCTAAGTCTAACAATAATTCTGGTGCAGAAGAGAGGAAGCCGTTCAGTGTTTGTTTTTTAAATAGCAATGCCTCAAAACACATGACTAAGAAGGTTCCAACTTCCTCTCTCTCAGACACTTCAAGGTGGATGTCTCCTTTTGCGAATGGCAAGAAACGCTACATTATTGGGTGTAGATTTGTGATGAATGAATGAATCTAAGCTCTTAGAGATAAACTGGTTTTGTCATAAACTTGCGTCTCTCGGGCGTGATTTTGTAGAATACGAGATGCAAGAACACTGATCTGTTTACTGCTCATTGTGATAGTCCCACTGAACTTGTGCTCAAGTATGAATGCTGAGTTGATTTAAGAGACGTGCTCATGAGTGTTGCTTTGTTGCACAAACCTGTGTTAATGGACCTGGTCCAAGTATTCATAAAATGATTTTGCAAATGACAAAGGTTGTGACGATGATGTTATAGGAGAAAGAGATGCAGACCTCCTTCAGTGAAATATGCAGAACTTTTGAATCTTTCAAGAATCTTTCGACTGAAGTGATAAATGGTACATGTTTTGTGACCAAATGATGATAATGAGAATTTTGACTCAACAGTGAAAAGAATATTGTGGTACGCGCTTCTCAGCAAGACTTATCAGGTTCTAATAGGTCCTGTGTTTATTGATATTCCCGACGATTTTAGCAGTTTCAAGGAAAGAAGTTTTTAGATAGAAAGTTGTTTCAGAATAGAGAGATGGTTTAAATAGTGAGTTTGCTGAGAACTCCTCATGAATCCAACAATCTCAACGAGATATGCCGATGAGAACCTGATGAGGACCTGGTCTTCTATACCGTGCTGAACAAAGATGATGCAGTTCAACTGATAATGTGGACTTTTTGAAGGTGAGATGAAGAAGCTAATCAAGCCATTTGAAAGAAGCAAACTATGATAGTCGTTTCCCCCACAGGCAAAGCTGATCGGTTTTTGTCCAAGTGCTCCTCAACAATGTATTCAAGAGAGGTAAAAGGGCAAAAACGGGACCTCTTCTCTTTGAATTCTAATATTCAAGGAACTGCTGATCATTCAGGTCAATATTGATGATGTCCATCTGTGAGCAATCTTGAAGTGTTTTGTGCAGAAGCTTTGTAAAAGGAATCTTTGAAGTGTTTTGCAGCTGATGGGTTCAACTCTTTTGTGAATTAGAACATCTTGAAGCTCATAAAACCTGGCTGAAATATCAAGATGGTGATGTTCGCTAAAACCTTTCTTGATGATCCTACGCGAAGCAATCAACCTCTTTTAATGATGACTATTACAGGGAGCATGTATCGCTTGCTTTTCGTATGTATGTTTTTATCAATTCCTTTTCATAACCTTTTGTAGGTGTCCACAACATGGAAAAGGGGATGAATAAAGGGTATGTGAGGATAGATCTAGCAATGACATTCAACTATAAGATGACCTGGTTTCTTTCTCGAAGGTTAGCAATCTTTAACATTGCAGTTTGAATTATTCATGATAACCATTGAAATTGCCCATGTCCCTGTCTTTCACGTGAATCTGACTGTTGTCTCATCTTTTGAGTGCCAAAATGATAGTTTTTCTCTTTCTTTAATTCCATCTTTCTTTCTATTTCCCCAGAAGATTTGAGTTGCCTTCCAAATATCAAGCTGCTTTAATTTTGCCTTTTTCTCTTCTTTTCCAAACACACTTCAAATTGTTAACCCTTGATTCTTTCTGAGTTCTTGATGAAATGTTTAAGTATGAAGAGGGGATCCTGGTCCTTCCATGAAAATGAATATGTGGAAAAGATGATGCTTAAAAAAAAATTGATATTCTGATAACTCAAAATTTTCTGAAGAGGAAGGTGTAAAAAAAAAGGGGAGAAGAAAGAACTCTTCTTGTTCCTCAATGTTGATCTATTCAATCTCTCGAGTCCCTTGATTGTTTGTGTTACCGAATCTTTCTGTTTGAAAAACTCAGGCTGGGGTTGTCGCTATGACATTTGCTCGTGTTAACTGGAATACTGAAATGGAATTGTTTAAAGAAATCCAACTTATGACCCACACTAAGTCAGAGTGACCTAGTGCCAAAAAAAAAATAAAAAATTGGCAATGCCCTAAAGGTTTAAACAACATGTTTGGGCTGCACATCCATGTTTGTGACTCGAAGATAAAAATTCTTGAAATCTTAGCAGGATTGCTCTACTATCCCTATTCTTCAATCCCTGCCTCTAAATCATCCTTCTTCTTCCTACCCCTCTCTGTCAGTCCTCATTTATCTCCTTGGCATTTGTCTGGTTTTCATCTGTAATTATACATGAATGCTTTGATGACTGAGCTTTTGTTAATGAATGTTAAATTTCTTGTTTCTACTAACTTTACTTATGAATTCCTTTTTACTCATGCTCTGTGTTGCCCAAGTGCCATGAATTTGCAATAACTATATTTTTTGTCAACCTGGTTTAACTGCTTTAACCCATTTTTATATGTCAAAAGGGGAAAGTTTGTAAGGTAGGTATGATATCAATAGTGTTAAACTTCTTGAAGAAGACATGGTCACATCGATAGGAGGAATCAATGTGTAGCTACTACTTGAAAAGATATGGTCATGTGCTAGGGTGAATAATGCTTGCTACCTGACGAGACCTGGGTCCCTGTCGATAGGGGAAGAAGATGTTTTTCATCATCAAAAGGGGGTAAGATGATATGTTATGTTTTTGTTTGCTTGATTTGACAAAACTTAGGAATGATCAAGTCCAGGTTACCCCACTAATTTTGTTTTAATAGGGGGACTGATAGAATAAGTATGTCCTCATCAAAAAGAGGAAATGCTATGTTGATATTTTGATGATTTGACAAACCTTTGAATGATGAACTCAGTTACCCTATAATTCTTTTTGATAGGGGGAACTGGGTTATAATTATGTTATCATCAAAAACGGGAAATGTTAGTAAATTCGAAGCTGAGTTGATTATAGCTTGAACTTGATATGAAAGTTTTGATGATTTAACAAACTTATCGCTCGTAACAAGGAACCAAATACTTGTTTATGGAACTGCTGCCAATAAAGATGATGATAAACTCAGTGTGAGCTATATTTTGGCTCTCATCAAAAAGGGGGAAATTTAATTCTATGTGTTTTTTGATGATCCTCACTAATTCGTGGAACCTGGTTTCCTGGCAATTGCTCTCGTCCAATACAAATTGGTACAGTCATAAAAGCTGTCATGTTAGGTGGTAGGTGAAAGTTGCATTATCCTACACCAATAGAAGAGCGGACGGAGATTGTATGTTTCAGTATCTCACAAATGCATGACCTGGTACCAGGCAAGAGTTTCCCTCCATCCGATACTCAATTTTAACAGTTGTAAAGCTTTCACGTCAGAGGTTTGTACGAGGCGTCACTGTGTACTACACCAATCATAATGGAGGAGGGTGTTTGTCCAACGGATAATAAACTATTTATGTTTTGATACTTTTTAGCATTAACAAACACCGATCTTATTATTCATTCATCCACAGAAAAAGTCAGCAGCAAGCCTTTTCACAGAAAAAGAACTCATACATAAGTTGTTTTGTAACGACCTGTTTAGGGTCGTTTTGAGATCAAATTTTTTATTTCTGGAAACGGCTAGCAACGATTCCACGCGGACCCGTCATGGGCACGACGGACCATCTTGGAGTCTCGTCCCATGACACTTCTGAGAAATTCCTAAATTGGGTATCTGAAATCGACTCCTGAACGCCCGACGAATGGCAACGGACACTCTCATCTCAGGCCCGACGTCCCTACAACAAGGACTTTTTACTAAAATCAAGTCCTCCTTACCTACCCTTGCGACGGACCAGGGACGGACCGTCGCAGGCAACGACGGCCCGTCACGTGCTGCGTAATCCCAGGCGGTCGGATTTTCTGATTCAATAATTTAAGGTCGTTTTGTACTATTTCCTTCCATTTCCTGCTTTAAATTATCAAGTACTGGGTTAAGTTACTAAGTTCTAATTACTTGAGGGATAAAAAGTTACCTTAGTTATTAGAGTGGATTATTAGTGCCAGTCTTTTGAAACTTAATTATATGATAATTAAGGTAAAAGAAAGAGGGTTGAATAAGGAACAAGAAAAGGACAGCAAGAGAGAGAGAGATAATCGAACGAGAGAAAAGGAATATCGACAGAAGAGGAAAGCAACAAAGGCTTGGGAAATTCTTGCTGATCACAGTCCGTTCGGTTGGAGGTAAGGTTAATGGTTTTCATCACCTATTCCTTATTAAACTCTAATAGCGAATGATATGTGTTGGGTAGGATTCTGTGAAGTCTCTATATGCTTAATGGTGTGTATGATGAGTGATTTTATTTATATATATGATGTGATAAAAGAAGCATGAATGAAGCTATTGAATCTTAAATCTTGAGACACCCTAATCTACTTTGTTAATGAACTGCCTTGGTATAAAAGAAGCTGCATGAACGAAAGTATGTGAGATTCGGGGATCGTTGTGCCACGTTCCGGTACCAGTATCGAATATGAGGATCGGGTGTCACGTTCACACCTAGGATAGTATCTGGCTTGGGTGCCACGTCCGTAACAGAGGATGAGAATGATAGGAAGCGGACGTGCACGTTCCGCAAACCAGGATAGTATATGATCGGGTGCCACGTTCCGGTATTAGGCCTCAGAATGATGAGCGGAGTTGTCCACGTACCGACCAGCGTAATATTAATGAATCTTGAAGATGTTATATAACTCATTCTAAATGAATCCCTAATCCCAATGATTTTATTAGGATGCGTGAGTCCTCATTGATTGCTTGGTGTTGTAACCAATGATATGGTAATTGTAAATGCTGGCTGCTAAGGATATTGTTGATTTTTATTATGTTACCGGATATATACTATTTTCTATTTTGAGTTGGTCTATGATACCTACTCAGTACTTGTTTTTGTACTGACCCCTTACTTTTTTTTGTTAATTGTTTTTTTCTTCTTTGTTATTTGTGGATGCGGCAAACGTAACCGTCCTCTTCACTCCACGCAACTCTACCAGTCTCATTCACCGATTTCAGGGTGAGCTAACGCTTCTTAGCTTGACTGGATCTTCTTCCTCATGTCTTGATTCCTTGAAGTTCCTCTGGCGTGACTAGCTTTTGTTTATTTTAGTTTCTTAGAATACTCTTCGTTTAGTATTTGATCATAGATGGTTTCTTGTGGTGATGACTTCCAGATTTTGGGGGATAATAATAATGTTTGAAATTTTAGAAGTTATTGAGCGGTTTATTTAATGAATTTAAGCTCCTTCCGCATTACTTCTGTTGTTATTACATGAACTGTTAATGTTTTTTAGATTGGTTGTTCGCTCACATAGAAGGATAAGTGTGGGTGCCATTCGCATCCGATGTGGTCGTGAACAAACTTGGTATTCAGAGCATTAGGTGTTCGTTGTTCTCATCACACAAGACAGGTCCTAGTAGAGTCTTAAAGAACGTTAAAAAATGGGGACGCCTTTTACTTTTTATTTGATAGGCTATAAGAACTTTAGGAAAATTCCATTCCTTTCTTTCATCCTTTTTTTCGTGCTATGTACTTGGATCCAATTGTATCTAAGGTGATACATTGGTATCTGAACCTCTTCACTCTATTCCGCAGATGGTTAGAACTAGTCAAAAACGACTACGCCAACAGTCAACCATCAGCAAGACAAACAAGATGCATCTGAGGCCAGCCATTGGGGCTGTAGCTCGAGTGGAACCCCCAAAATTTGCAAGAGGCCGCGGTAGAGGTCTGGGAGGACGTCCCTCTAGGGGAGCGGACGAGCACTAGCCCATCTGGTGCTAGGGGGGGTGACTCTTCCACCGACTGAGGAGTATTAAGAAGAAGTGGAGGGGATGGGAGAATGAACAACAGAATGATGAAATGCCACCCCAACCTACCCCCAGAGATTATCAATCAGGTTCTCGCTTATCTTAGTGGGTTGTCTTATCAGGTCAGAACCCTCATGTTTTCTTCAACCAACACCGACCGCAGGTTTTTAGAGGTACAACATGCAGCCATATGCCCTCGTAGGGATGCCTCATTAGACATAGGCACGTTTCCACGCCACTACTGGTCCTATGACAAATGATCAGCATGAATTTCAGTAAGTTCTTGAAATTGAAACCTCCTGTCTTCAAGGGTGCAGAATCTGAGGATGCTTAATACGCTTTTTTCTGTTGACTGTCATGATCTACTACCAAGATGGTTATAGTATTAACGGTTTTGGTGTTGAGTTCGTGATTTACCAGTTCAGTGAACGCCAAAATGTTGGGTGCGGTCACATATTGAGTGTCACCACAGGGAACCCACCTATGACTGGGCCCTCAGTCTCTACTTGTTTTGGAGAAGTCTTCCCCCATACAAAAAAAAAAAAAAA
>JAKWJA010000511.1:0-100000 GCA_027704765.1 Solanum habrochaites | reverse complement strand
ATATCAAGTCTTCGAAAGTCCAACATGATCCTCTACTTTTTGTACTAGGAATAAGTATATATATATCGTAATCCTCATATTCAGTAAACACTTATCAGATATTAAGAATATGGGTGCAAGCATTGCTATTGCCATAGATTATTGATTAGTATTGTTTTTTGTTTTCTTATCTTGTTTAGTCCGTCGAAGGATTTACACGCGACACAAATGCTCATCTCAAAGCAGAAACCAATAGAAGGGAACATATGTTTTAGCAGAGCCCTGCTGGTGTTGCTGTGTCTGGTGCTACTGTTGCCTGCAAACAGCAATGGTACTACTGACCGAGGCGTAAGCGTGATGAGGTAGTATTGCCCTCGGAGCTGCTGTGAGCAAAACTGTTAACCTTCACAAGTTGTTGTTGCTGTGGCTGGTGGTGATGGCGGTGGTTTCGTTGGAGATTAAAGACCTTCGCATCACCTTCTTATAATCACTCAATTTTATCTACTATATATCACATGTCGACATTTTTTAAATGCCCTCAAACTGATGCAATTATTAGTTTTGTTTTCGAACTAGTGGCAATCGTAAAACACTATCTACTTGATTAACTAAACTTAGATATATCCCGATCTACTATATGACATAGACAGGGTCTCAAATCCTTGTCAGAGCATGAAAGTCTTAATAAAAAGCCAAGAACAATGGTTCAAAACTCCTCTATAAACTTGACTAAAATTTCAGGGTGTATTTCACTCATGTTCAAGATCGGGTTGTAATATAATTTAAAAATTAATAGTGTTTCTTAAAACTGTCAATAGTTCCGAAAGATACTAATTCTCTGTGTCAAATATAATTTTGTGCAAACTTGTCTCATTTTTAAAGTACAATATACCTATTTATTTCAGTTGATATAATTATGATCAATTTAAATTAACATTTACTTTTTTTTTGTATTCTTCTAATTCTTATTCCTAGTTGTCTATAATACTGCTTTACTTTGATTGTTTCCTTTAGTTTTATATCCAAGTTGAATTGTGTGTGTAGTGACAATTTCAACATAAAACATATGCCATACCCCAAATGCAACTATTCTATTGGATAACTGAATTTCAGTTAATCATTTTGCAAACGAGGTTCAAGGGGGACTGAACTTTGTCATAACAATTTCTTGCCAACCGTAGCATCTAGCCAATGAAGAATCTGTGAGTTGGATCTCTTTCAATAACAACATCAGAAACAGTAACTGGAAGATTACGGTCTATAGCTACTCCTCTTCCCGCACACTCGGCAATAACCCCAACTGGACTTGATAAGCAAAATCGGCGGGCGGCCCATTTGGGCCATTATTCGCACATTTTGATGGCAACGACGGGAGAATTCACTCTAACTCTCATGGTTGAGCCAGAAGGATACACTGGATGCACCAGTGCCACGTCAATTCTCGAAATTTCATAAAGCTATTCGCTTCCCAAATCTCTGCTGACCCACACTCCCCACCGTCTCTGCGCGAGACCGTCTCCCCTTGCGAGAAAAATTTGGGCTCCTGGGGGATTGATTGCACAGAGAGAAACATCGAACGCCCAATCGCTTGACTGTGTATTCACAAGCTTAAATCATCCATTAATGGAGTCCGTCTACGATGGAGGTTTCCCCTAACTCTACTCCCACGTAAAATGCTAAATCCTACATTAATGGAAACTTTTTTGTGATTTAGTGTTTTTTTTTGTGATTTACCACAATAGCATATTATAAAGGCATAATTAACTTTTTTGATTTCAACTTTGATAATGTATAAATATACACTTTAATTATCTAATTTTTAAATAAATAAATACATGAGTTATGTATAACACAGTACACATAGAACATCACGTAAGACAAAAAATAACATGTAGGATATATGTGTCTATATGTTCAACTTTATACAAGTTTAAATGTCTATTTGTGTACATCCAAAGTTTAAAAGCATAAATATGATTTGAAGTCAAGTTAAAGGTCCATATTTATGTATTATGCCTATTATAAACTACAATTCCAAATGATAGAAATATCTTGGTCTATTTTTAAAAATTGAATTTGGCAGCAAGAAATTGGAGATTTTCCAAAGTTAAGTTATTTAGACTTCTATTCTTGAGAGAGTTATTTTGTATTCACATTGTTTGTTTATATTATTCATCCAATACCTCACGAAAAAATTTAATATAAGGAGTATTTGACTATTAACCCTCTATATTAGAATAGTCAAAGTCTACATAACTTTAAAATTAAATTACACTATCATTAGGCAAATTGTAGAAAAAAGGTGTCTAATTAATTTTCTTGATTATTTAAATAAATTATATGAAATTGCAAACATTCAGAACTAATTATATCATAGGGTATATTGAATTTTATTTACCTTATATATTATAATTTTTTTTTTTTGGCTATAATTAATGGGGTTCACAACCTATTATGGTACCAATAGTATAAAACCGTTATTTTCTAATTTTGTATAAATGATAACAACAATTTTCTCGTCTCCGTTTCACAGTCCACAAGTTTTTCTCCTATATTTAATACTCCAGTTATTCGGTTTGAATTTTCAAATTGGGTTGTCAAATTAGATTATCCCTCCCGAAGTTGAAGTTCCCTCCCCAAGTTGAATTCATTTCGTACGTACTCTCTCCTTAAGTTTAGTTTGTTTACCTCTTCTTCTTTTTTTTCTTATTAAAATTGTATTTTGTTTCGTTTATTATTTTTTTTCATAGATTTTGATGAAATAATCATTTTTTTGTTCTTGATAGATCTAAATTGGTGCAATATGATACTCAGCTGCACTTTTGAGGATTACCAGAGGTATCTTTGCCATGTCATGTTGTTGACATTTTACCATCCTTTTCATGGGCCTAACTTAAGATTTTTGGTGTTGATGTCGGGTCTTTGGGAAAAATCAAAAACAAGTTATAATACAAGACAAACCATGGAAAGCTGAGATCAAAAGAGAAAAAAACGACCCTATGGTAGTTCAACAGTTATTAAAAATATGCCAAGCTAGAGGGCATTAAATTGTACAAGGAGAGAAATAGGAAAGCCTTTAACATTGATCATAGAAAAATGCTCTAAATTGCCGGATCTGAAGAAATTCATAATCTGAGGTAGTTCTTAAAAACAACAAAAGTTAGATACATTTTTGGTTATTAGTTGTCAATAATACAAAAGATTTACATTAAGTAGTGTAATTCGTAATTCCATGTTTATAATTGTATATATAGATTGCATGTTTATGTTATTTTTGTCTTTGGTATATTTATACAAAAAAGTAATTGGACTTAGTTATACAGATGGAAAATTTGAATATATGAATTAAGAATTTGAATCTTCTATTAGTTATATACACTTAATTGAAGTTAGGATATATTAAGTTTATATTTATATACATATACAAAAATTGATATTGTTATCATGTCTGTTTTATGTAGCTGGTATTAGGGGATTTTATATAGACTCATTATTTTTTTTATATAATATATACACAAAGTAATTGGATTAGTTAGATTAGATGGGAAAATATCATATGTTGATTATAATTTGGTCCTATTGTAAGTAGTTATATACAAATTATTGAATAAAATGTCATGTTTAACTAATATATTCATATACACATATCATAACACAAAAGGTAATTCATATATATATACAGAAAATTATATGTGCATGACTTCCTTTTTTTGATTTTTTTTTGTATATATATGTAGTCTATTAAACAGAAGTCATGCACGTATTACTTTTATAACTGTTATTCCTTTTAATATACGAAACACTACATCTCAATAGTATATACTTTTTTTCAAAAATAAAACACATGATCTAGAAATTTTATACTATTATTCTTGTTTATATACAAACACATACACTACAATATAATAACCATTCTATTCTATCAAATAAAACACAATGATTTAATGAAAATATATCAAGTATGACCACTGCTTACATCTTTTTTCGCTTACAAAATAACAAATACTGGCGAATAACATATACAATTCATGAACATTATATAACTGTAAATATTACAAAATTTCCCTCTTAACAAAATCCTATTTTGAATTTTTTTTTTAAAAAAACCACATCAATACTACGAACGGCACAAATCACAATTTCTAAATCCCAATTAACATTGTATAGTTATTGCATAATAAACTGACATTTTCATCGAATAAAAACCTTACCTGTATTCTAATCTATTGCAAAAACTGCTGAACTTCAAGTTTCACAAACGCAAAAAAAAATTATATTTTGTTTTCACTGCTGTATGATTTTTTTTTTTTGATTTGAACTTTAGCTTAAAAAAAGGGACGTTTTCCCTAAAATTGTGGCATTATCTTAATTTATTGTTATCATATTTAATAACCTTCAGTTACAACCACTTTTAAAATAGAATTGTATAATTAAAAAAAAAAACCTTTATATTATAGACAACATTAACGATACATAATAAAACTAAACTATACTCATATAATGTAATTAGGTAACATACCCATATAATGTTTATTTAATCCATTAAGTTTGCCATATATGAATTGTTCCCTTATTATCAAACATACTGACAATTAATATTCGCAGGCTATTTTTACTTGATTATTTAAATTGACAATTAATCTCTACCTCTATTTTTATCTGAGTACTTAGGGTCGCTTGGTGGAAACAACTCAATTATACTGGATATGTTAGTTCAAATAATTAAATTTCCATCATGTATCTCAAATATCAAGGTGTTCATCATGTTCTAAATAACAAGTATCTATATTAATCCAAAGATTACATAATAACAGCAACTAAGCATGATAACATATTGCTTGGCTTGTCATGGCACAACAGCCTTTTCTGGTTACCGTGTGGTGATAACTGATAACCACCTAAAACCATTATGATTATGCTAATGTTACAATTATGTTGCCAAGGGTTAATATGGGGGTCCTCAACCGGTTCAAAGAGATGTTGTTGAGACCAAGCATTTTTGTACCCTTCACAGCAGTGTCTATGACTTGGCCCTCTTCCTCCCCCTTCGACAATCTTGCTTGCTAGGGCCACCACTGGCGGTGAGGTAGGTGTGAGAGTGGTTTTGGTGGGCCGAGAATGGTAGGGGGGTGGGTATAATGTACGGGTAGGGTTGTGGATAGTACGGTTGGTAGGGATATGGGTATTAGAGGGGGGTGGTTGTGGGGTGGAGGGAGGGCGCAGAGTGGGGTGGAGGGAGGGGGGGGAGAGAATGGGCTGACGGCGTACAGGCAGTGTGAGGCGGTGTTGGAGTAGTGAGGTAAGGTGGGTCAGGGTGGAGTGAATCTGCGTGTTCCGGCTAAAAACTGAATAACAACACCATATACCTATGTAAGATTTGTATGCGGACCATAATAGCAAGATCGAATCCTGAACATAACTTCAGGCAGCTTCTTAACGATGCAATCAATCAATCAACAAATCCTATGAAAACAAGGCTGAATGCAGCTGTAAACAAGGGTTTATTCATTCAATATAATCCTTTCGCTCTCTCAGATGATGTCTGCAATACATATTTCAGAACCAATCAACACCCTAATAATGTATGGTGCAGAAATCTGTACAAAAGTAGTCCATCACTTCAACCCTCAACGGCTTATAGCCATCCTAGTATCAACATACCAAATATCTTACAACATTTCTGTCACTGTCTACTAGAATCGATACCAGAACCACTGAAATTACACTACAGTTAGGTCCAACAGTGACTTCATTCTCTACTCTGTGTGCAACGAGACGAGTCTTCTTCGCAAATAGCGTCTTGCTGATGTCTTCTGTAACATAGTGCCCTGCAAATTTCATAGCATTCTATTGCCCATCATAATATAATATAATGTTCTTGTAAAAATAACAAAATACGACTCCCTTCTAATTTTTGATCTTCTATTAAAGGATATCACATCATAATTCACAAGTGCTTTATCCACTTTTGGTTTAGAAAGACTACTTGTCGGTATTAACCTCAGCTATACAATACTATCTCTAATTGGAATTTGTAATCCTGAAGTCATACAATTTATTGCTGTTTTCTGTGGGAGTTTCACAGTCCTTCTTTAAAAGGTTGCACAACCAGGCAATTGCAGAAAATAGGCCTCCTATGTGAGCCTGCATTAGATTTTAGTTGCAACGATGGATTGGTGTTTTCTCCCCTTCTTACCAAATACAAAGAATCGAAGAGTGTTCTCCTAATCTAAGCTACGATGCACAGTTTTTATGCCACAATACCAAAATAATTTTTTCATGCTTATATGAAGTAAGCTAGTATGTCTGATCTATTACGAGAATAACACGTGAATGCCTTTACAATAAGGCAAAATTATAGAAAAATATTATGCACACAGAGACTGAATTTTCCTTTTTTTTCTCTTCTCTAATTACACAAAGAAACAACTAAGTACTATTATAATTATTTCCTTTTAGATAACTAATAATCAAGTGTTAAAAACAAGTTAGATTCTATTGACATTGTTGAAATAAATAAATAGAAGGTCGACAAGTAATTTTTTTGTTACATATGAATAGAAAACAAATTCTTATTGGTCTTAGAACACAAACCACCCCAGAAGAGAATTGGACGTTTCACTCAGGCGTATTCGGAAAACATATAAGAATAACACAAACATTACAGAAAGTGATCATGATATGAATTGGCCCTAAATAAAATAACTTAATACAGAGCATGCAACGAGTCCCGAAAAATTCAGTTATACTAACGACCGTCCGGTAATTTGAGGTGGGAGCAAAAGACCACCCACCTGTTTCAGGGACATTCTCAGGTTAGGCAAATCCCTTTAGATCTTACGGCGTGGATAATTGGTGCTGATACTTTATATCCGCTTCTTGTTTCATTTTTCAGCCATGGCTGCAGCACTCGGGAAGAATTGGTCATTATTGTCTCCAAGATGGCCTGGCATTGTAGTGAATTTAATAGAATTGATTCATCAGGGAGTTTCATTTAGGAGGACTCCGATAACTTTGACAAGTGTAATGCTTCTTTCTTCAATCATGATACCTAGTCCTCCTGCATATGCAACAAAATATAATTGAAGCATTGCCAATAGAATATCATCCTATTACCAAAAGTTCCTCGTCTAAATGTAATCCATAGTTTACAGTGTTTCACTAGATCATAAATGGTGAAGAAAGAAGATGTCAAGCTTCGACTAATACCACAAGCACATACTTATATTTTAATTGAGCTGCATATCAGATCTCTTTCAGATAGTTTCCATTTCAAACTAACAATTTATATGATTGAATAATCCAAGCACATACAAGTCCCCAGCTTATAGCCCACTACTGCATTGACCAGTCTCCAGTATTCCTTTGGACATTCTCAGCCAACAGAAGTCATTCTTTTTAACACATAATCTACACTTCACTATTACCTTCGAAGTGCTCCTTAGGTGTCCAAACTACTTAACTTCAAATTCACTAAACTAACAAATCCCCTGCTAGCAAACTTATATCATCCGTCCCTGTCCCATAACTCTCCACTTCTATAGAATTTTGTGCTATGTGGGAACAATCCTCAATTCTGCTTTATTCTAGAAAATGAGGAATTGGGATTGGTTAATCAGTAATGGGATGGGGGATGATACCTCGGACATAGCCTGTATAAATGAAGGCTAAGACTCATTCTCTACCCTGTCCTTCTTCTTCTTTTCCCTACCCCGACATCCACCTGCCCGTCCTCCATCCCCCTTTGACCTGGCAAACTGGCATTCCCTCTCCCTTATAAATCTTCAATTAAGAATTCTCCATCACTATAGCTTGCGCAAGACACTTCCTTTTCCAACAATGTCAAATCACTTGCCGCTTCAGTTACAATCTTAATGTAACGCCTTGTCATTAGTTCACAAATAGTATCTTTGTCATAGCTCTCAAGTAAAAAAAGTTCACTTTTTTTTTGGTTCTACAATTCCACCCCCTATATCAAACGACCTCAATCCTACACCACTACATTAAAAAACAATAAAAAAAACTTACCCTTACGCAAAACAACTAAAACCCACAATTCTCTTGAAATCCAAGTCGTAAAACCTAGAAAAAAAAAACTTGACCCATTAGACAAAGAACTAAAAACCCACAAATTCTCCCTTCAATGGGATTATCTTTTTAATGGAAACGCAAAACCTCTAGTGAAGAAGAACCCAAATAGAAAAATTAACTGGCTGCAAAGGATACTATTCATTCATAAGAAAAAGAAAGTTTACTGGTTTTTGAGCTGAGGAAGATGGCGATTGTCCGTTTGTGGTTGTATGGATCGAAAGGGGTCGAGGGGGGTCTCTTCCGCTTGCTGCGGTGTTTGTTTTTTCTTTGGGGTTTTTCGTGAAGCTCTTCTGCGGCTTCGAGGACGCATAATCAACCAAAGACATCTCCTGTATTTTTCCCTATCCTTCTCTCCAAACTCTTCTTCTCCTCTTTTTTCCTACTGACGATTGTCAAAGTACTCCTCAGTTTTAATGTTGGAAAAAATTTAAAAAAAAAAAAAAATTATCCCTATTTTTATATTTTATTAAAAAAAAATGATGATTTATTAATTTCCACTAACTTTTATTATTATCTTCTTCCAAAAAAATCTTAATTTCTACTTTGAGGGATAAAATTGGAGAAAATGAAGTAATTTATCTAAGGGATTATACTTTGTTTCATTGAATTAGTGACAATTTGTCTCGTCTAACCCATATTATTATTTGTTTACTATTTATTGATATCAATTATATGTAAATTTTATTTTTAAAGACATAGTTATTAGAAAGATAGTATAAAACTTACGTGATATTTTTTAATAAGATTATTACACTATGAAATATAACTCATATTTTTGAAATACTGTTATGATTTGCTAAGAATATTTGTGAACTTCTGGGGAAACCCCTAGCTAGGTTTTAATTTTATCTTCTCATTTGTAAGTTTATGTTTACTTTTTCTTATTTTAATTAAATTTCTCCCCAATAACTATTTTAAACTAATTATCATTAATCATTATAGATGTATTTATAAAAGTAGTTCTTGGTTAAATTCATTGGAAAACTCTTCTTGTTTCTACCCAACAAAACAAAAATAATGTGAAAGATTGAATAAATGAAGAAGATGATCAACATATTCTCATGCTACAAGATAGCTCGTCCAATTGTCTAAGGACCAATGTACAAAATTGACTGACTACACATCTTTTCTAAAATTTTTCAAAAGCAAACTGTCAAATGAAGATGTAATAGTAGGTGATGCTGGTGTGCTTCACTGCCCCAAGTAATGAATGTCCTATAGATGGCCATGGCTTTGGTGACATCTCAATACGATCACTGATCATTCATTTCGTCTCTCAGGCCTGAAGAATCGCCTCTGATAAACCAACCTCCCCTGTAGTTCCAATGCAACACAGTTGGATTAATTTACTTTTCTTACTTATAAATGGGGAAAGAGTTTTATGAGGGGTACCTCATTATTAGTATTTTTGTACAATTCTTCAATAAAGGACAAAGTTCAACAGTAGCTACATGTTTGTGTTTCATCAGGATGAAAATATTTAAACTGGACCTGTCTAAGTAGCTCATAGAGGCTTTTACTGCGAAACTCCCTGCACAAATTGTATACAGGTTAAGCGTTTCCACGTATCAAAAACGATATATTCACATGGTATTCGCTCACGTTTTGGTATTTGCAATGTTAATAGATAGAGCAACTTTCAAGGTGCATGTCGGATCCTCAAAAACCTATCGATGGTGATTTTTAACACCACATCCATCCTTCTTAGTTAGAAAGAGAAATATTATTTCAAAGCCACATGTTAATAGCTATTCACTGTAAGCTAAGCAATTATAGAAGGGACCTGTATCATCCCCTTGCCCTGATGCTTCACCTCTTTCAAGGTTTATTTCCCCCTTTGGCCAACTTGCCGTACCAAGCTTACGACCTTTCAACAGGGTCACATATGTATCAGCCAGAAGTGGACCTGCAAGCTTCTCGGGTCCTTCAGCCAGTAGATGTGTAATGAATATCATCTCAGATGTACAATGTGCGAAGTATACTGACTTGCTTGTGGCACTTTCATTGGTAAGAGCTGCTACCATACCTATCGAGTAGAAAATAGTGTCAATGTGTGGTTTTATATGTAACTAAGCAACAGAGTCTAACACCTAATGCAAATCTCTCAACTATGGTGTTTCAATAAAGATCAAAATTATTGCATCATACTGCCATAACCAGGGGACATAGAGCATTTATAATGTTATTCACGATTTCATGCAGTATAATGCACTATGAAAAAAGTCTCAGCCACATTGTGGATGCCCTGGCATCCTTAATAAATTTACTAATGAGAATTCTCTGGGAATTACAATGATTTCAAATTGACAAGAAACTCAGGAAATTGGTTCTTAACTTTCCCCGAGACTCTAATATGCTCATGTGAGTTCAAGTATTTGACTAAAGATGTCACAATATTTAAACTGTGGGAAGCTGCAATTTATCACCACCACAATGCTGAAAGCTCCTAAGCTCCAAAATAAGAAGGAAACAAAGAACGATAGTGGAAATAACGAGATGATCGTAGTGCACACTCAGTCGAGCCCGGAGACAACTCGATGATCCAATTCTAAAAAATCTATGCACTATGCATTTTTTAACAGATAATACGTAAATTAAAACATTGCACCAGGAAAAAAAAAAGATTGTACCAGCTCCAATGGCGTATACATTCTTTAGACCACCCATGACCTCATGAGTTACCAGGTCACCATTGTCCCATACGATAAAATGTGGCTGCCTCAAAAATCTCGCTAGTGCTTTCCGCCACTTCTCAGCTCCACATATCCGGGCATTGGCGTATTCTCTGTTATAAATTTCTGATGCAATATTAGGTCCACCAAGATACAAGATGTTTTCTATTGGAACTCCAGCTGCAAAATAATACGGGTCACATGAGCAACAAGTAACACTAATAAAGAACTTAACGATCATATATTTTTGAAGTTCCCAAAATTCAACCATATACGTCATGCCTTGTGTTAGCTATCAACGATACAGAACGGTGAAGAACCAAAGTGACTGATCCGGTTGTAAAATAAAAATTTTGCATATCCAAGGACTTCAAAATACAATTATATACACAAACAGGAAGTAAAGATAAATTAATATATTCAACAAAATCTAACTGGATAATTAAACACGACGAAAATAACACAATAAACCAAATCCCCCAATTGGGGTCTAGGGGAGAAGACAACACAATCATTGCAAAAAAAAATGGGGGAAAACGTTTTGCATCCAAGTTACTAAATCGTGATCTAAGAAGTAGTTAGAGCAGAATATCTAAATCTTTGAAACTCTTCCTTGGATATATATATACCCCAATACAGATTCTTAACACAGAAATAAGGTATGATCTTTAGGATGAAGTAAAGCCCATGAACCATGCTTATGTTCCTAAATCTTTCTGATAGTGAATCTCCCATTACCTCCCTATGCTCTAATTACCTTCCACATATTCTCTCACGCTCTCACACCAATCAGTTAAGAAGAACTTAGATGTAATGAGGTAATGAGAACAATAAAGTTCAAGAATCCATTATTTTGTTTTCATTAACGAGGAACATCTTTGAGGGCAAGTGATAAACAGTCACTCTGATACATCATAGATCTGCCCCTACCTTCCTCCACTAAATAACTCAGCTTTTGTCTGTGACAAAGTTCGACCGTGCCAGGGCTTGACCACAGATCACTTGTTTCAGTTCTTAGCACTTAACAAAGCTACTGGATGAAAAAGTCAAGAATCATAAAACAAAGGTCTAAGCAATATGATTAAGAATCCATTTTTTTTCCATCAAGGTGTTGCTGAAAGGCGAACTGCTCATTATGCTTGCAGTACTTGGCAAAAGTCACCTTAAAAGGAATCTTTTCTATACCAAAAACAAAAAACACATCTGATATCCATATTCTCATTCTGACGCCAATAAGGATGCATAGTTTTTCTTGACTATTAAAATTATGACATGACAACTATTTTGACTCATCAAACCTGAAATTTGATGCTACCTGAGTCCATTATACTGGCTGATTTGTTAGAAGTAAATTAACCACGAATTGTTTCTACTAAAGTTTGTTGGAGCACTTAATTCAAGTTAACATCAGAAGAAGAAACCAAACGTGTATAGATTCTTTTTCTGTCTCCTAAAGATTCATTTATCAATTACTCCTAGGACAGTCATTAAGGTCACTACTCCAAATAGAAAAGAAGCTATCAGAAAGTAGAAGAGGCCGATTGCCCCGTTGCAAACCAGGAAAAATAAATATTTCTTCCATTTAACCATGTCAGCTCAGAACTTCAACTTAAAACCATAATAGAATTGAGTCGCTGCAGAGTAAATTTGCACAACCAAAGTTATAAACCAACCGCATGGAAATGTAAGACAAGTATGGAAAAATAATCAACAGTATGAGAAAAAAGTCCTTACTTGCTTTGTTAATCATGTGGGTTGGGGGTAAAACAAATCCGGGGTTTCAGGTCCTAGTTCAGCCTCTATGCCCTTTGCCAAAAGTATAATGACTGGAACAGTAAAATACGTTCCTTACAGTACCGACTAATTCGGAAATACATCCCTGGTTTGTTGATGGCAAAAACCATGATAAAACAATATAGCATCCCCACAGCCTCCTGCAAATTAGGACTACCTCTTAAAGGGCAAGTGGCGTATCAATCATATTAGAACAAAGCCATCTTTCAAAATCTCATCAGCATGTAGTGTCCTATCAACCTATTTGCCTCAACATACTTCAAGTATGAACCACTCTTATCAACCTCCACAACACATCTCCCTTGAATATCACCTCAAATAAATCTACTGCAGTAGCTTTTCAACATCTCTCCAGCTTCCTCCATATTCTAATCTGTACCTTCTCTCGAGATACCATACGCATCTGCAACATTGACCCACAAAAAACACTATACCCCTGGCTCCTGCTCCAACAACACCTACAAGTCTCAACGGATCACCATCCGCTTTTCAAAAATCGACGGTAAGCTCATTCAACTTCTCCTCTGACAGAATAACCATTAGTACTTTGAATCAACCCATTCGGGGGTAAACATGACTCATTACTCTTCCTCAGATCCAACCACGATTTTCTATAATTTAAAACTATTCCCAATACACCAACAAACAATCTATCAAGATTGCAAATAAACAAATACAACTCTTCTCACCCTTTGAAAGGCAAATGCTAACCAAGAAGCTAGTAAATGTTCCACCATTTCGCCAACATACAAGATCTCGCACTCAGGAAATAAATCAACCCTAATTTCGGATATATACCAAAATACTCAAAAATGAAGAAAAGTATTACAGATTTATACCTCGGGTTTTCAAGAAATAAGGGCAACATTATCAAAATCCAATCTTTGGCATTCTGACCAACACTTGTGTTTAATGAAGATCAAGAACTACACAACAAAACTAATAAATGGAGGCTTCTGTTCACATGGGTTTCATCTGAAAAATAGATAATTACACCTAGATGGGTAATTCTTGCATCAGAATAAAAAAAAGAAATTTTGAAACCTTCCGTCACAATTTTATAAACAACCCCAAAAGTTATTATAGTGGAAAAAGAAGGCGGGCCACAGGTATTTGATTTTTGGGTTCGAAGTTTTGTAAGTATATAAATATAAATGGTCAACCAAACCGATCCAGATGAAGAATCTAGCGCGCTCACGCCTTTGAGTTGGGAAAAGAAAAAAAAAATTGGGAAGTGTGAAAAATATGGACTTTGGCAAGTGTTAATGAGTCAGGGTCTTGCCCACTAACTTGTCTTTCTTGCTTTTCAACACCTGGGATAACTTCTCATAATTCGGTGAATTTTTTGGGTATGCTAAGAAAAGAAATAAGTTAAAAGATGAAATTAGTTAGGTTGATGGAGGGGTTGGGATTTTTTTTTAAATATCCAATAAAATAATTAGGTCTAAAATTTTTAAATTTATAAATCAAATCAAGTTAACATAGAATTTTAAATTTTGGATGAATTGGTGTGGGTTTTTAAATATCAAAACCAATTTAAATAAGTTGATTTTTTTCAATAGCAAATTAAAGTCAACCAAACATAAGCCGGCATTTTTTTTTCGATTTGACTCGATTTATGGTGTGATCGAATTTGTACCACTCAAGATTAATTATGTGATTTAATTTTCTAAGAAGGATTGTTTTCTTTAAAATAAAGTCAAAAAGAGTGATACTTTTTTTAGTAGTTTCAAATATAAGTTATTTCTTTCTATTCCCGGTAAGTATTTTAATTTAACTTTCGCATGGCATGCTAAGGTTAAGGCTACAAGATTAAAGCACAAATTAGTTTTGACATAAACTTTAATTAGGATCACATGATTCAAAGTCTTCTTTATTTTCTTAAACTCCGGTGGGTTTCAAATCAAAGTAGATCATTCTTTTGTGAATGGACGAGTAATGTTTTTTGCAGGAATGGTCGAAAATCGATAAGATAATCGTATTGGAGTAATGGTATTTAATGATTTTATAAAAAAAATAAAGTTGATTAATTTTGGTTCGATAAATTTTTTAATTGGATAACCAATAACTAATTAAAAATTAAAATTTAGTCATATAAAAATATCAAACAAAAAATATAATATCATCATTATATTAGACTATAACTCTATAAGGACTTTAGACAACTCTAAAACTACTTAATACCGTTAAGTTTACTTTTTGACTATTACTTTAGTTTTAGGTTCAACAAATTCAAAATATAAAGAATTACGAATGGCGACCACTAGGGGTTGACAACACTTCTTTAGGTTCACAACATCAAAACTTACTTAAAGAATCAAGAATAAGCGACCAACTAGGGCTTTACAACAGACAGGGTTAGGGGTTAGGGACAATTGCAGTGGGAATAGAGTATTTGCTATACTTAACTACACTATAAGAAATTTTTTTACACTATTAATGTGTAATTTGATTCTATTTTGTTTCTTTTTCTGCGTCAAATTGTTGGACAAGTCTATATTTATTTTGTAACAATTTTATTAGTTGAATCGAAAAATCAAATCGTTACAAATCAAAAAACCTGATAATCCAGAACAAATATCTTGTGATCTGGTTATCAATTTAGCGTATTTAAAAATTGAAAACTAATACACATCGAAATGGTAATAATTAAATGAACCAAACCGATCAATAGACACATATCTTAAAATTAAATGAACAAAACTGTCTCTATATATTTTTTGATAAGAGATGACCTTGCCACCGGTTAATCCAAAATGCATTATTATTATTTAATGTTGGTCGCTGATTTTTTTCCAACAAAAAAATGTAAAGTATATCATTTTTTACAATTATTATCTAATAAATATTACCAACTTCATTCAGAAAAAAAAAATTCAGACAATTTCTTATTTTATGATAATTATTTGAATAAAAATAATATGAATATACTATATATTATTATATTCACACATATGATCCCTGGAAAGGATACATAAAATAGTTTTTATATTAATTGATTAAAATGAGATTAAGAAGAAAAACATATTTTATGTTTTTGTAAAGTGGTTTAAATAAAAAAAAAAGGAAAATAAGAATAGGGTTCTTTAGTGATATTTTAAATAGGAAGAAATAGAAGCTATATTTAAAAAAGAAAAAAAATAACATATTTATTCCCGAAAAATACACTTTTGAATCCGTTTAGTAAACCTATAGGTGCATTTTTGGATCAATAATTGAATGCGAGGGACATTTTTGAACAAAATATCGACGTAAGCATTATTTTTGGTCAAAACTATAATGAAAAAGGATTATCGTCAATAAGTTACTCAAGATTATTGTTTTATCCAACAATAGAAATAATTTATTTGTACTAATTATTAATTATTCGATTAAATATCTGAATTATAACACAAAACGAGTGAAGGAACAACAAATATATACCTCCATCCCTAAATTACATATCAACTTTTCTTTCATGTATCCCTAGTAACTTGTTCATTTGATATCAAGAAAGAACAATTTTTTTTTCTATTAATCCCACAAGTAAATGACTAATACTTTGAGAAATGTTAAAACTTTTTCATTCCACTTTCATAATTAATAGGGGTTAAAATGATAAAAATTTACTACGTCTTAATGATTTTCTGAATTAGTGTGTCAATTAAAAATATACAAGTAAAAGAGACAGAAGGAGTATTTCATACTATCTTTTTATCCATTAGGTAATTAGATTTAGGATAAAGTTTCGAGAAATGATATACATAGGATTTATACTATTCGAAATTGTAATGCGAATATTTAATAGTAGCAGCGTTTTATTGACAATTAAAATTGGGGTATGCTGAGTATAATTCTATAGGTGCGTTTGATAACTCTAATTCTTGTCACTCTATGATAAATTTGAAGTCTATATATGTATTATTTCTAACAACAAATCTAACATAATCATTTAAAAAGAGTGTGGGAGGTGAGCCCTCTTCCCCCTCCTTAACATTATTTTCCGGCTCTTATTTCCTTGATCAGAAAAGGGTCAAAAATATTTTGAAACTATTTTCGGCTCATATATATCCTTTTTCTCAAACTATAGGGTAAAAAATACCCTTCTAATTAACAGGATTCTAAAGTCACTTGGATTTTTTGGGGCCAGGTGGATAACCACTGGAATGCCACATAAGTCAGAGAGTTCCACTCACGCCAGTAGAAAGTAAACTTACACCTAATTTTCCAATTTTCATTAGTTTCTTTAGAATTTAGAAACCATGTCATTCAAGAAATAAAAACGTCTTTCCTTAGAACTCATGTATTTGTTAACTAGTTCTAAGGAAATGGAGAATGGAGAACGAAGAAATGCAGGAAAAAGGGTTCTATGTTCTGCTGTTAAACGTTTCTAAAACTATCCGGAAAATGGGAGAATAGAGAACAATTGGGGGAATGGGAAATTCAAGGGTTTTTGATAGTCTACGAGGCATGAGTGGAACCTAGTGAATTATGTGGCATTGTCATGTGAATCCACATGTCATCTAAGTGACAGTAACCGATTCTGTTAATGAGAAAGAGTATTTTGACCCTATAGTTTGACGTATTAATTTTAGACGAAATATACCTTCAGGATATATTTGAGTTTATTTTTCTGATAGTTTTAAGGGTATTTTGACCCTTTTACGTTTCTTTTATATATGTCCGCATTCCAGGTCTATGCGTATGAAAAAAAAACATAAGATGCGGAAAAAAAGTAAACATTTTATCTAAAAATCCATTTAATACTAAAACTCTGGGGGAAAAAAGACATAATGCAAGTCTGCTCTTCAATTGACCTCAACTCATATTTAATCTACAATTGTAAATGTCACATAGACACTTAAATGGTATAAATAAAAACGAACAATCAAGACACACACGTCCTACATGACATCTAACGAGGAACTTTGCGGACATTGAATCTACGTGTGATATCCTACCAGCATTATGCCAGTAGAATTCATTGTGCCTACTTGCTCAACTTTAATATGTTTGATTTGTCCACTTAAGCACACCCAAAATTGCACAGATTTAAAAATATGAAATATAAGGACCCAAATTTTGAAGAGAAGATTTATGATATATTATACCGAAAAAATCAATAGGTGTTAGTTTTCTTAGTTGAAATGGGGCTGACTAAATTGGCCCCCTCCATGACCATCTTTACTAGCGAACCAATTCATAATGGACATATATTGAGTATTTTGGGCTTTCTCTTCAATCATAACAAGTGGACCACCAAAAGTGGGTTAAGCCAAGAAACTTTTAGTTGTCATAACATCTGAATGCCCAATTAGTCTTTGGTTCACCTCAAATCCTTTGAGCTTTTTGTGTCCATAGTATTGGTGTCCCGTATATGTCAAAGTACACATCTGAAACAAAAAAAAAGAGATGATTTATCAACAATATCATAAAAAAGATACATTCTAGCAATTTTTAAATAACGTGACTGGCATACACCATTAGTTTTGTTTTTCCTTCTCTATCATCGGCAGAAAAGTGAACTAGAATTTATAAAGTATAAGCGCCCCACCCACCCAAAGACATAGGACATTATATCAGTGCATATTCCTTCTTTTGTAGCATGATGCCAACAAATAATATTAAATAATTAGAAAAATATGTAAATTCATGACAAGAGATCATAGATTCCACGTGCCCACCCCAATTCAGAGCAAATCACCCCTAGGCACCCCTGATATACATGACATTTTATATCAGTGCATCTTCATTTCCTTGTTGCAGATGCAACAAATAATATTAGATTAATTATAAAAAAAATATATAAATAAAACACTTAAATTGATGAAGACGGATCATAAAATTCACGTGCTCCACAATTTTAGAGCAACTTCACCCCAAAGCACCCCGATAGAATGGCAAGGGTTCTTCAAATTACTTATTTCAGATTCGAAACATAAATTTATATGTTCAAAATTAACTAAAATACCGACTAGTATTAGATATGCAAATCCACATAATTAAAGTAAACAATTCAATGCTACGGAATTGTTTTTGCGCCAATGAACAAGAAAAAAATAAATTGCCTTTTACATTGGATTTAGTATTATTATTAATAATTAATTAGATTGATCCACTAAATTTAATTATGGAATTCGTCTCTATTACTATCCTAATTTCCGCTTTTTTTCTTTAAATATTCCCCAAGGTGAATAAAATCCCCTAAGACTTTAAATAAATTTTATTTCAAACACCCTTTGTCACTCCAAAAGTATAAATTATTTATTTATAATAGAAATATTTTTTCTATACATACCTTCAATTATAATTATTGAGAAAAGTTAGTAAACATCTTTTATCATATTATGCATAATGCATATAATTTTTAATGAAGAAGTTTAGCAAATCTTTTTTATTAAGATGTTAGGATCAAGCCGGAACGGTAGGATGTTGGCGTTATCCAACACATACCTCAAGGCAAGTTCTCTAGCGAATCAACAAAATTCACGGCACCTTGACTTTGATAAAAAACTGTGTGAGGATCAAGTGTTTACAACATGTCAAAAGTTATAGCTAATCGCAAAGACGTATTTATAATAAAAATAATGGTGGTTAAGAAACTTATGAATACTTAATTACTCATCATAGCTAAAGTTGCTATAATTACCATCACGAATAACTATATATTAGTTACTGGGCTGATTAGTGTTTGTATAATTAGCCCACTTTGTTGTATCTATCTTAATTAGCATATTATTTAGTATAATTCACAGCTAATAATTCTGATTGAGCAACTTCACATTATAGCAACCACAAAATCAATCTTGTAACTATAACTATAGTTACAATAATGGCACTCCATTAACAAACTTTGCTATGATATTTCGCTATACATATAACAAAGGCAATGACGCGGATTTCGACGATACAATTTAACAAAAGAAACAACTGTATACTTCGCTTGGTCCTCTTAGATTTATCTAATTGTCGCTTGTGGCAGACCATTTGTAAAGTGCGATATAAATTGTGACCTCCTCTCGATCATGTTATGTGTTGTATATCTGTATAAAATTTGAATTTGTTATACAATTGAATCGAAAAAAACGTTTGTACATTAATTATCGGTATCTCTCTGATTTATACAAAATAAATAAACATTTCTTTTTCTAATTTGTGTTGTGTAAAGAGACAGAGAGAAAAACAAAAGAAAAACTGGGTAGGCAAATATTTGTTTGTATATATAAGTTATGAGGACGAAGATAGAGTATCTGCATGGTATATATAATTGTCTATTACTTTTATAAAACAGAAAACACAATTTATACATTATGTTTGTTATTATTCAAAGCGAGATAGGCGAGGGGGGGAGAGTATCGAGCGACGAGCGGGAAAGCGTGGTCGAGCGAGGAGTTAAAGGGAGACGAGACGACTGAAACATCTTGCTACGGGCACAATTAAATCAAACTCTGTTATACATTTAAGTTGTACATTAATAGTTTGTCTTATTACAATTTTTCCGTTGTTTGCTTTTATTGTATATGGCAAATGATTTCCTTGCGTTTTTCATTTTATCATTCAGATACCTTCAATCTTTTTGAGTAGAACTTTGAACGTTTGTATAAACGTGTACTTTTGGATTTTGTATAATATAATTTATATAATGTAATTTGTTGTATAATATATTTTGTATAATTGTTTAAAGTTATACGTTTATGTTTTGTATCAATTTATTATTTTGTTTTTTTTTATTGTTTGTATAATTTCATACTTTAATCTTACCAATTATACACAAAAAATATATGAATCATCCAACGAGTTGAATTATACTAATTATTGTCTCTCTCGCTTTGCCCTACTCTCCCCATTTCACAATCTCTCTTGCCAGAATGTACAAATAACGTAAGTATACTATAGACATTATCTAACAATAGTATTATATAACAATTCATATCTCTCCCACTTCTTGCCTCTCTTGCTCGCCTCTCTCCCCATCTCCAATCTCGCTCACCACTCTTCTCCTATAACATTCTAGCTAAAAGCGTAATTAACAAAAACTATAGCTATGGAGTGGTAATTTGAGTGGCTAGATATGCAAAAATTCTCTTTTAATTTTTAATTAAGTCCATTAAGCAAACGTCCTACGATAATGACTCTCATTCATGTTACTCTATCCATCGTGGACTGTCATATGGAGAATATGGTGTTACCCAATACATTTACATTTGAGCTCCACTCTTTGTCATTTGGAGAGGGGAAATTGGTTGGTATAAGCGGCGGAATCTCGTGAAACATTATTAACATATAAGAATTATTTTTTAGCGTATATATATAAAATTTTGAATTTCATGAAGATAAAGATAGAAGTTATTAATGATTTCGACAGTATAAAAATAAAGTTAAATTCTATATTTTCAAAACTCTTGATAAAATCTTAAATGTGCCACAAAAAACGTTGGAATACGGCAGATGTAATAGTTATTTTTGTCATAATGGTGTTCGTCATATATATATGATATTCCTATTCAATGTATTTATCCCTTTTATGGTTTAAAGTTGGACTCTTTTTTCACATTGTTCACATGCATTTCAATTGCCATACCTTTAATGCCACCGACCAATAATGCAAAGAGATCCTAATCTTCTCTTTTGACCGAACCTTCACAGATCAACCAACCAAATAACAAGGAATATATATTTGGTCTCTACAAGAAAAAACATTTTGTCGTGTTTGATTGATAAGAATAATTTATAAATAATTTCTTTTTAAAAATTATATTTTTATCGAAGCAGAGAAAATAAATTGAAATAGGTGTTTTTAAGTTTAATAGTCTCCTCTATATCCAATTAAGTCCCCTTGATGGCCTACCCCCATATTTTTAAACACTCCTCACCCCCATTGCACGTCATCAGATTTTGTTGATTACATTTTTACATTACTAACCATTCTATTCTCCATGGAAACTTTTTATTGAAATTTTTAGGGTTATATTCCTATAGATATATATAGTTTAATTAAGTGTGAGAAAACCAAGAAAAAAATAGTAATACATTAGTGTTGTCATACGGAAAAATAAGGAAGGTGCTGTTCTACCGTATTCAGTGAGAAATTATGTTTCATATGTATTTTTTCCGTGCGTTGAAAAATATATTTTTAGCACAAATTTTCATTAATATTGAGATGTTTGTTTTTATTATTTATCAACAAACTAAAAAAGTAAGGAAAAAATCACTTATTTTTTAGGTAAAAATTTTCTGTTGTACCCAACACAGCCTTAAATCTCAATTCCAAAACAAGTTAGAATTAGTATATGGTCTCGTTTTTAGTCTTATCTAAAGAACATTGGTATTCAAAGTTTCATTTTTAACACTGAATTTGTCAATAGTTCATCATTATATACTAGTCAACACTGTTTTTTGGAGTGGCGCTAATTTACGAATATTACTTTATTGTTATTAACAAAGTATGGACTATTTCCATCTGCTATCATCATTGCTTATACGGATGTCATGTTCCATAATCAGTATCGTGGAAGAAGCAAGTGGGTGGACTTGAGGCGGATTGAAAATATATTGAGATCTCAGGTGATAGAAAAAAACGAGTGTTCGTAAAAAAGGATTCATACGGTCTCGATCTCAACTTCTTTAGATCAAGTAAATTCAACCGTTTAATATATATAATACTATATAATATATATATATTATAGTAAAAAAAGGTTCATTATTTTTTATGATGTTCTGTTACCCTACGCGTAAGGGAATCAATTGAACCCCCCTTAACATAATAGCAATGCTTATCAATAGGATTGATATGATCGAGTGGAGTAGATCTAGTCTGTTTGATCATTGAGAATTGTTGTCCTAAATCAAACTCTGGCTTCATTGCCCTAAAATTTTTTGCTATACTTGAGATATACAACAAGATGTGATAAGACTTATAACTAATTGGTGGGAAAAACAGGGGAAAGCGGTGGGGGTGCGGATCAGAACAAGTTCGGGTATTGCTGGAGAACCAGTCCGGTGGGAGGGGGAACAAGGGAAGCAGTTACGGTGATAAAGCGAACCGTGAGGAGGAACCCAGGGGACATCAACTGTCCAACAGGGTGTACAACGCACGCCAAGGGGGGGTGGGCGCAGGTAAGTGAATGGGGGAAGGCTAGTGTGGCTCAGAACAAACAATGCATGACGTTGGGAAAACGAGCAAAGGGACGCAAGGCGGAAGACAAGCGGACTCAAAAAGAAGAAACGGAAGAGAGAGCTTTTTTTTTTTTTTTGAGAGAACGACAGAGAGAAGGGAAAAAAGAGAACAGAGAGGAACTAAGAAGAGATGAAGTAGAATGAATAAAGAGGAAGAGAGAACAGCAACAGAAGAGAGACGCAAGAAGAGAAGAAGGGAGAAAGAGAGAGAGGATGAGAGAAGAAAGAAAAGAAAAAAGGAGGAGAGAGAGAAATTGAAGAAGAGAGAAGAGAGACAGAGACAGAGAGAGAAGCAGAAGAAGAGAAGGAGAAGAGAAGAAGGAAGAAATGGAGAGTAGAATAAAAGAGAAGGAAAGAAAAATGCTATGTAAGGAAGTAAACGAGAAGATTAGAATATTATAATAAATAAGATATATAGATATATAATAAATAACGCAAAAAAAAAAAAAACAAAAAAAAAGTTTATACATTATTTGATCGAACTTAGTTCAAAAAGAAGTAAAACTGAACAAGATTGGATAGCCATAGAGTCTATTTTTTTATTGAAAAGTCGATGTCATCAATCATAGTTTACAGGTTGTATAAACTAGAAGTGACAAAAACAAGAAATAAAAAGTAAAATACTAGTCGTAAAAAGTTTATGGCTCTTTCGGGACAATAATATCATAGATTGTGATTTTCTTCTTTGCTTTCTTGTGATCGGAAGCAAGAAACAAATAACTAAAAATCAAGAACAAAATGATGTAAATTATGACTTTGATTGCTCTGCAATATATAGTATAGAGATAATAATAATTCGAACCCTTTCAGGCCAAATCTTCGATTAATAATCGTTGTTTCATCTCCGCGTGGATTGTGCTTCTCAAGTTATTGTGTTGTATATGATGAAATCATGTAGGTAAAGTCCGTTTAATGAAATGGACTGTCAGAGAAGTTAAGCACTGGCTTGTGTTATGTTCTAACGACTGCCTTGATTTTCGCGGTTGTTGAATTGTCTTCTTGATTTGCTGCAATAAGTTTAACATTTTTATAGTATCAGAAAAATCAAAACAGGAGATACCAATACATGAGTATTAATGAAAGAATTCATACATTTGTGTCAGATTGAACAATTACTTTCTGTTTGCTAATAGTAGTGCTACGTGCATCTAGAAGCCTGCTCTTAAAATTACATGTGCAGAAAAAGAAAAGGCTAAGAAATAGTTATGAAGTGTTAATAGCTATTATTCACATGGACATTGGCTACAACCACGTAGAATTCATTTCTATTCGATCGTTTGCATATTTACCTGCGTAGAAAGAAATTAGTCGTTGCTATCAGTTGCAAACAACAACATTGTTATGAAACTGATACTGCTTTTGGGAAGATATTCTGTCCAGGGCCAAGCATAGCTAAAGGGTCATAAACAGACTTCCTCTAGTACAAAAACATCCCATTTTGGACCAAAGGTTCTCCTTGTTCCGTGTTGTGATAATGAGGCAAATATTGCTGCACTCCAAAGGTTGTGAACCCTCACAGAAGTCTAAATTCTTGTGTTGAGTTAAAACATGTTGTAAATGTCAGTTTCAGTAGATGAAGGATTGCAGTGGGGATTAAAAAGGCTACGAAGATTAAGATAATATCTTCATCTGGACAAACAAATTATTGAAGTTTGTTATCCACCTGAAAATAAAAAAAGAAAAATAAAGTAAACATGTCAATTCATTGTACAAGAAGTAGTAGAAATGTTTATGTACACGCGGAACGTTAAAATTACTCTTGATTTATGAATTGGATAGACAAGAACAGGTCCATTGTTTGTATCACTTAGTATGTTGCCAAAGGACTTCATAGACAAAGTGGTGTATTTTTGTTTCTTTTAGGGCTGAGAAGATGTGAGCCATGGATGTGGAAGATCCCAAGTCCTTTCGATCGAAGTATTAAGTATTAGCTCTGATGTCAGAACTCGTCTAAAAAATCTATGTATGGAACTTCTGACATGAAAAGTGTTGATGGAATATAACTTAGTTGGGATAGTAAGTCTTCAATTTCCTGTGTGAAAACAAGAAGCATTTTATATGTGAGAGTTGTTTCATATAAAAAAAATTAGCCCTGTTTCAAGTATATGAACATGTCTTACCTGATTTACTGTATCGAATTTTTCGGGGTATAAATTTTTGGTTAGTTCAAGACAATAGAGTGTTCTTCCATCTGATACAAAGTGGCTTGCTTGAACAGGATCTTGAGGGTCAAAAGATGTTCTCCAGTTATTCAGTAAACCTGTTTTGTTCTTAATCACAAGTCCTTCTATGTAATCGAATGTTTTCAATGCAGATATCAAACGCTCTTGATCTCTAGCAAATGTGGAGAAATCAGAGTACAACACTCTTATCCATTTCACCTGTTGAAAAAAGGAAACAACAACATGTTCAATGATAATAAAACTCGAAAAACACAATAGCTTCTTCAACTCTTATGATATTTATAGGTTTACCATTTTCGGGCTCTTTCGGAGTGAGATTATTGCTTTAGTATTATGCCAAACTGACCAAGTCCTCCAAGAACCAGCATGAAAGAGGTCAAGCTTCTGTTCTGTGAACAAATTACTACTTCTCCTTTTCCTGCCAATGAATTCCAATATTCATCATATGCTCGTGCTGAAATTTCAGAATAATTGTTGAAATCAATTCGTGTTGACCAAACCGTTACAACTTCCAGCTGGTGCGACATTAGTTGATTTGAGGGCCGTGACGAAATGGCCTGTCCACTGTGCCAGCATTAGACAGGAGTACCTCAAACAGTAAGATGTAGATAATCAGTCCAGGATTTTGGTATAATCCATATTCAATGTCTATTCAATGATGTTATCCACAATTCACCACGCTGAGGACAATCAAACATAAGGGAATTTTAATCCATTGTAGTAACTTGCATTTCTTGATCCTGCTGCCAATGATTAATCATGATTATAACTCCTCCGCGCGTTTGGGCCTGGACTGAGAGAATGAACGTGGAGCCTATTGCTATGCCACCCGTCAGTTCAGAGGGCGGGCCCATTTGCCAGAATGTGTACTATCTCTGAAATGTTTTCAGTAAACAGATTTCGGATGTACTTACTGCTAAAGGGATGTGAGTGAATTTGATTCCCGAAATCTCGGGCCATGCACATTCATGTTTTCAAAAAGTTATATAGCCTTGTCTAAATGAAGAGCCTTCAATGAAGGACAAGGACACTAGAGAAAAACAAATTCTGGCTCATAACCCTATTACATATTAGTACCCAAAATTGTAAAGATTCTTACCAACAAAAACGTTCGTTTTCGAGGTAATACAAGCTTTGGCATGTAATCTTTTCAATGAAAAAAAAACAAACAAATGCGAAGAAAAGATTTTTTTTTTTTGTGTGTGTGTGTGAGAATAAGAATTTGAGGAGGAAATTTAAAGATTTATAGGAGTGGTAGAGTCAACTTATATTGAGTGGTAAAGAAACCGTATGAAAGAACTGAACTACTTTAAGTGGAAGAATTTGAAGGATTTTTTCATTTTTTAGTTCCCTTTTGTTTTGGGTAATCCCTTTAGTTTAGCAGTGTTAATAAAAAAAGATAAGACTATAGTCTATATATATATAAAAAAATAAAAACAAGCCAGCCAGCCATAAACATATAATGCCATAGTTGCGTAGAAAAAGTCATAAGAAAAAAGAAAGGATTTCCTGCAATCTTTTGAAACTTTTCTTAACAGTTGCTTTTTTCATCAAACATATTATTAGGCATTATGATTAAGCGATAAGTTTTCCCCCATGTTGGCAGTTAATACCTTTGGTACATTCTAGTGGCATACCCGTTTGTTGTATGAAAGGGCAAACATGCGTATCCCTATTTAGATTGAATGAAAAAGGACACTGCACATGGTATGGATGCATCTTAATGTGTCCTCAAACAGCGGCCCGAGACAGACTTTTCATGTTCGAAATATAAAAAAGTAAAAAAACATCTTTGAAGGATAAATAAATTATATGCGCTACAGTACAATAGTGTATCCTTCCATATATAGCTAACTTAATTATAGAGTAGATTTCTTGATTAAATTTGCTTAGTTAATGTTGTAAATCGTTATTTTCCAAAATAATATATTATTTATATAAATATATTAGTCTTCACGTATATATAGTGTATTTTTCTACCGAATACTTGATTCTTTTCTCAGTTTCCGTCCCTGGTGCCACAAAGATTACGTTTAAGTTTCAAGGAAAATTGCCATGTTTTTTTGTATGATCAACAGAGGGAAAAAAAGTTAAGTATGGACTGTTTTTTTAGTGTTTGGGAACTATTCAAAAGGGGGACCTTACTAGGTCCAGGTGCTATAAAGAAAACACAAAAAACCGAAAATGTTCTTTTTGCTGCAAATAAATATAGTATTATGATGCCTAAGTACCCAAACAAATGTGACAAACAAAGAATCATTCATTCGATTTGTGTTTTTTTTTTTGTAGATTGCCCCAAAAAAAAGTAAAATGTGAAAATTTTTGTACTCAGATAAAAATAAATTTGTTTTTTTGTTTTATGCTAATCTTTTATACTTTGAAAGGGATAACTTGGATAATTTTTCTTTTTAAAATCTTTGGATCCTTTTTAACCAGGCCAGAAGAGAAATCAAACATGAGTAATTGCAATAAAAAATATTGGATTCTTTTGTTACCTTTTAAAAAACATTACATTTTATTGCTTTTATGAACTGAGTCCAGCAGCAGGGTTAGGATTCTAGAAGAATGGTTCGTGTATATTGTGGGATTATTTTGTCTTGCATTGTAGGACAATGAATGTATGGAACATCCGTGAAGTATCATACATTTCAATCTTGATATAATATGTATATGTATATAAATTTGGGAAAGCCACTAGATATATTACTTTTTATGTGTTTAACCTTCGTACGCAAAGTTATCTCATATTTATGCCTAGTGAAATATAAAGAAAACAAATAAAATTTATCAGTGAATCATTTAACTACACGGGATTAGGCTAATTGAGATCAATGTGATAAGGAGGAATCAGGAGCTGATTTTAAGATAATATTAGTTCGAGGCTATAAAAAATATTCTATAAAAAAAATTTGAATTTGTATAAACCTCCAAATCATATTAATTTAACCTTAATTTGGTGATAAATTATAAAAATACACAACAATTGGATCGTTAGAGATAATAATTTCTTCCTTAAAAATCTCAAAAAATGGAGTTAGTCCTACGTTGAAACAAGGGGTAGACCATAACGAAGACCACATGTTACGTGTGTCACATCACATTGTGTGATTATGTATATAATATAAGTACTTTTAATGCCCTCCCCCGAGCTTATAAACTTTAAATGAAAATTGATACATACATTTTTGTTTTGATAATGTGATTCTGTTAAAAAACAATATATACTTGAATATATATGTAACTTAAAACTCTAATTTAATCAGATTGTTATCTATTTATCAGGAGATGGAACATTAATCGGCAGGAAGTTCCCATAGTTTAGCTTATTATCGAGTAGATTATATTTTATTTTTTATTTGCGATGAAATAAAAAAATGGCTCGAAAAATTTTGTCGTTCAAAAATTTATTCTAATTAATCTTTCGCCAACAAAAACATAGCCAAGTTGAAAATGTTTACATTACATCGATTTACAGTTTCTACCTACAAATATATTGTTCCCCCTCCGAGTTCAACCAGCATTGGGCTCACGTAGGCCGAAAGAGATAGAAAATTATTAATAAAATAAATTCAGAGGTTAATTAGGACCTTTTACTGGTGCATTATCCATTACATTAATATTAATTTATATTAAGATCTTTTTTATTGTATTTACTAAATATGTATTAAACTTACCATATTTAATATTTTACAGTATATAAGTTTATTATAACCTTATTAAGGAGATAATCTTCTTTCATTATAAATAATATAAATGGGATTTTAGCCTTGCTTCATATCATCAAAATTCCGCTTTAATTGCTTTCACCACTTTTGCAATTAGTACCACACAGGTTGTATTTTTTTATGTGGGACTACACTAAAGTTTAAAAAAAAAAAAACACCAATGATTCATATTTAGCTAATAGAATAAAGCATGTTAACCTTAAAAAAGAGAACTCATCAAATTATAATGTAGATATCCATAAATCCAGTTTGCATATTAAATGATTTTTTTAAAAAGAGCATAGTGTTGGTACTATGTTTCCCCAAAATAGATTGCACTCAAATTTATGAGATGATTGGAATAGTAGTATCCTATTAATTGAGTGTGAGATGAAGAGAATTGTAGCTAGTAAATAAATAAACCTAATCCTACCAATTAATTAATAATTTTTAGTTAAGATCAAACCTAATCCTTTAGGTGCAATATTTGCTTTCTAGAAGAAAACCAACAACCGACCATTAATAACAAGAAATAATAAAGATGTTAAAAAAGGGAATTTAAAAGAGGAATGTTTTAATTAAATTAGAGCAATCTTATCACACGTATGCCTCGAGTCCCCCACCCATGGAGATTTTTTTTTGAAGTATAGAAATATTAATCTGAAATTCGCATAAAAACAAAGAAACTAAACATTAGCTAAAAAACACATGGGTACCCAACAATTCGAGGAGGAAACCACAATTGTCTCATTCTTTTATACTCAGATGGAAGGGGACATGGCAATAATCGTTTTCTTAGAGCTAATTGAAGATTGTAATATATGTTAGGGGTTTGGTTCTGTTTGATTTCGTAGATTTTCTCTTTTCAGTTTGAAGAAGTGTAACCCCCCATCCGGAATTAAAATAAATTTGGTTTGATTTTTCTTCTTTTTGGTTTTGTATGTCAATAATACATTAGAAACATAACAAAGTTTATATTTGCAATTTTTAAAAAAAATTATATATATATATAGAGATTATAGATATATAGAGTATATATATATAGATATATATATTTTTTACAATAAAAAGTGTATTTAAAATACCACACAGAAGTTATATAAAAACAAGGAACATAGCTAATAATTTAAAAAAAATTATAACGAAACAAAAGGGATGTATAAAAAAATTAGATCCGGCTCTAGAACAACTTCGTTGCGCCAGAAATCTTCGAATGTTCTTTTTTTAATTTCTTTTATATTATATACTATTAACTCATATAGTAAACTATAATTTAACTACTAAATAATTTAACAAGTTGAAAACTAATAAAAATAATTTTTTCTATTAATGTTCAAATAAGAAAAATAAAAGCAATTTGTTGAAGTTATAAAATGGAACATGATCTTGTCACGGACATATAGGTAAATTTCGAGACAGATTTTTCAAGCAATTTCGTGGAGTGATTTTATATAATTTAATTTTCTAAATAGAAATGACAATAATCATTAGATTGTAGATAAAAAAGTTATTATATACATCAAATTACAATATATTCTCTACATCGCCACTTCAAATCATCGATTGACCCCAAGATTCCATTCCAAATCACAAATATAGTTACATTGCATCAAAATCTTTATTAAACCTAAAACTTCTTTAAACTAAGAACTATCTTTACATTTTATATCAATCCTAATGCCAATTGAATTCAAAACATCTAATTTTCTTTTTTTTTAAGGTGATTACGATTTGAAAGAATACAAATTTTATTAATTTAATTTTTACAGTTGTGCCCAAACGAATATAATTTAAAGTTAAGATCTCACATTTTAATTTTATTTTAGGACAAGGTATAAGTAATTATAAACATTGCTTAGCCTATTTGTTGGTCGATAGATTGCTATTATAACGGAAAGAGAGTAGTCTCGAAAATTCGACCCAAGTCGATGTGCCCTTCTCTGTGCCCCTAGAAATACGTTACTAACTAACAACACCTTAATCACAAGAGGGAAATTCAGAGAGAAAAATCAGAGAAAGAATAAAATTTTATTAACCACATCAATTATTGTCCCAGTAAAAGATTATTGCTTTCTTTATATTTTTTGCGATAATAAATTTTTTTTCTTGTCACCTTTAAAAATTTGTTTTAAACGAGACGCGAAGTGTCTAGTTATAGGGGAATGAACATAGCGGTTTCCAAATAAGTGTGATGATGATTGTTGGATTGGTGAATTTAAAGGAATGATAGATCAAGTTAGTAGGCATCCACCACTAAGCCGGCCGTGTTTTGTTTCAATAGCACTTTAGGACCCTTACCAAACATACCCCTAGTACTTGCTCATAAAAAACAATATTAAAGCTATGATTGTCCAACCACTTGTTTGCTATGACACCAAATATCATTTTTTTAACATTTTTCTTCCAAAACCTATGTGATTACAACTAATCAATCTTTTCTTATCATGTTCCCACCTAGCCCCACTTTTTTTCCATTCCACTTAATCAATGTTTCACTTTGTATTCTATTCTAATTTTATAAACATATATTCTCCCAAATTGTATTGCCTTTCTCATTGTATTTTCGTTTGTAAATCATTGCTAACATATAAGGCGACGGTATTAGTCTCAAAATTTATATTACGATAATAAAAGACATGACATGTTACTTGTAATAGAATTTGAATTAATTATAAAGTTATTCAGACTTAACATTATGCTATCATTATTCTTTTAGATTTTTTTCTCTTTCAAATCTTTATATATTGTCAGAATAAAGGATCCTAGAAATAATGTCTGTTGCGTATGCACGTGTCGAATTTGTTCTTTAATTTGATGTTAGGATTAATCTTGGAGTTGTATAAAACGAGTACAATGATAAAAACATATGAGGAAAACTCAATGGTCGGCGTTAGTGTAAAGATAAAAAAGAAGGATGTAGGAAAAGAAGGATTAGTGATTCTGACCATAAAAGACAATACTGCCTGAATTTATCATCAGCAGAAAAGGGAAAGTGGAATACAGAAAGAGCACACGAGGCAACGAACCGAGAACGAAGGAAGGCATAGGAACTGGAGCCGACGACGAGAATACCGCCGAAGATGAAACGAAAGACCACGCGCCCCGATAAGAAGAGGACGCGAGCGGAGAGAGGAGGAAGGAAAGAGAGAAACCGCGATCTCGAGGGAGGGCCGCGCGACGTAACGAACGCGAGAACCGAACAAGAAGAAAGAAGAGGCGCGAAGGAAAAGAAAGAGGTGACCGAAACGCGAGAGTAGACCCAGCGTAACCGAGCGCGGACCGAGACAGACGACAGATCGCCCGAGGCCGCCGAGGTATGAAGGCGCCCGCGCGAAAGAAGACGACCCCCCCGCCGAAGATACGAATAGGGAGAGGCACCCGAAGCCAGCTGAGGTCGAGGGGGGGGGAAGAGGGGCGAAGAGCGCGAAGGAGGAACGAAAAAAACCGGAGGAACGCCGAACCCAGCAACGAAGAAAGAAGACGAGCGACGAGGAACAAAGACGCGCGCCGAATAGGGTCGAAAGCGAGAGGAACGAGTGACAACCGCGAAAAGAAGGGGGCTTCCCGAAGGTGCCGATGGAGGAAAAAGGCGAAAGAAACCTCCGCTCGGGGCGTCCCCGAGGAGGGAAAGTGAGGGTACCGGAGACGAACGACCGACCGAGGGTGAGCCGACGAGCGGCGCAGAAAACCGAAAGAAGAAAGAAAAAAGAGAGCGCCCCCGACCGAACGAGAACGAAGAGGAAGGAAACCTCCACCACGACGTCCCCTCTCTCTAATAATTTAATTATAAAACTAAAATATATTAAATCTGTTTTTCTTTCTTAGTGCCAATAATTAAAGTAAAATTAATCGAATACAATTGACCTATTAAAATTTCTATTCAATTATTTTATACTAATCCATTTTTAATCCCTTGATGAAGAAGAAGGAGGCGTCATTTGCTTAGCAAAGAGTTTTACTATTGTGGTTTTGGAGGGGCCACAAGCTACATCGGAGGGCAATAATTTCATTAAGAATTCAATGATTTGAGGGAAAGGACAAAAATGTACCTCAAATTACCGTAAATGCGTATGCCAAAATATCTTTCGTCTATACTTTCGGGATATTAGGCATATATGTTCTTCGCTCTAACAGAAGAATAAATAGGGACACATGGCACAATCTTATCAGTCACGATATCAATTAAAAATCGCGTCGGTAGAGGGGGTTAAGCTGTATGAAACATATTATGTCTATTAGTCAAAAGCGTATATATACTCTAGTTTTGGACGGCAGAAACATCAATGTCCCCCCCCCCCCCAAAAATATGACGGGAGAGGATTTACATCACCATTTACGAAAGTTCAATTTATTACTTTTCCCGCTGATTTATTAAACCTAATATTTTATTATCTTCAGAACTTCGTATAAAAAAAATTGACCCACATATGTAAGTAGGATTAAGATTATACACTTGATAAATCCAATCTCTTTAAATATGTATTTAATATATTGGATTCAATTCCGAAGCTCATAGAGAAAATATCAATCCCTTTTGTTAATCAATCATAAGATAGACTCAGAGTGAAATTTTTATTATATGCAATACCAACTATACCCAAAACAAAAAGATTCACTTAGCGGCATTTAATTTTTAATGGCCGCCTAAATATATATTTTTAGCGGCAATTAATCCTCTTTGTATATAGTCCCCTAAAGTCTTAGTGACATTGCGTGTCTAACGACCTTAAAACTAATGTCGTAAAAGACTTAGTAATCTTTATTAGTTTTAAATATTTAATCGCCGATTAAAAAGTTTCTTCTTGTTATCATTGGATAATTCTTTAAATAATCATGGAAAAGAACCCAAAAAAGATTGTCTAATTTACAAAAAATAACGATAATTTGTTTCAAAATTAGATGTATTATGCGCAGTGATAATACATTTGTATTCAGTTCACTGCAATTTCACTATATAATTATAAAGTATTCGTACCACAATGCCAGAATCGTTCTAACTCCCACATGAAAATACTTGTATGGTTGATTTTATCGAGATACACTTATTTCTGGCTAGAAAATAAAAAGATACAGTATTGAATAAATATATCTGAGCTATGATGTTTATTGTGTCCTATAAGTATTCACCATGAATAAACACACCTTCTTGACCAATTCAACTTAAAAAAAACTAGTGTGTGGATCCAACTATTATAAAGGGTGAGGGGCGTCAATATTGGGAAGAGGTTCTCACTCTGATACTATTTTCAAAAACACATTGCAGTTCTATTAAACTCATAAAACTCTAAAAAACTAAATATCTTCTATAGCAGATTTTTCGTTCGATATTAATATCATTTTTTATGAAATATATCACCTTTTGAATTTTAAAACATTCTATTAAGGAAAAACTCTATGACATTATTGTCGGAGGACGACTGGAGTTTTATTCGTAGATTGAAGATTAAGTGAATGGACTTAGTTTTTATTAAAGGATAAGTTGAAAAATAATTATTAGGTGATATGTTTTCTTTATGAAAAGAAGAATTAGTCAACAAACTATTAGAAAAAGAGACATAATTAACACCTTAGCTAACACATGTAATGAATATGACACTTCATTTCTTCGATCCAATTATGACACATTTAAAACCCTACAATTGTATGGTATAAAAAATTGATCTTGTCCAGATGAGCAATCGTATGACGACCACATGGACCCAGTGTTGGGGGATATTAATCAAAGTACAAACTTATATAATCATGTTTATTGTTAAATGTTAATAAAATGATAAGCCCCCTCTAACTTTAAATCTCCCCCATACAAACTCTTCGAATATTTCCAGCGTGCAAATTAGGGAATTTTAAAAAATCCAAAGAAATTTTTTGAAAAAAGTTTTTTTGTTTGAAAATCTAAGTGTATGGAATACAATTTGTGTTGCGTTACCCCTTAAACTTAGATTTATTAGTCGTAGCCCTTGTCTGAGTCAATGAATGAAAAGTATGTCTTGTGAAAAAAACAAAAAGAAGCGGAGGCGCGGGTGAGATTACCCCCCACCTCAACCATCTCCCCACACCACCTATCCCTCATTTCAACAACCCCTTCCCCCCACTTCCCTTCGCTTTCTCTCACTCTCTTTCCCTTTATAAAATTATGTATTGTCTCAACCGTCATGGTGATCACTTAGAACAAGTTATGCACTTAGTCACTGTTATTCTTAGGTATTACACATTATGTTTTTTTTTTGCTTTGAGTGTATTCAAGTTAGGATGTCGATACTTTATGTAATTAATGCAATGTATCTTAAACACCGTCCATTATGAAATTTTGAAAATAAAAAATTAATATTTTAGCCAAATGGACCCTTCAATATTGTATGTTCATTTATATGTCGCGAATCTCTCTCTTATTCTTGAGATGAATTATGACTTTATATTATGGTTAAAGATTGCTAACAACGTATGAGTTATGGAGGGACGTGTTTAATTTTATATCTTTTTTAAAAAAAAGGATACTAATTCTCTATTCCACGCCTGTTGGCTTTTTCCACCCTTTTTTAAAAATTAGAAAATGAATTTAAGTAAACCAATTATTATTACATAGTTTCAGGTTATCATTCTGGTTGGCTCATTGTTTATACTTGTAGGTCCACGTCCACGTTCACACATAGTTCAAATGAATTAATGTTGAAGGAGAGCATTGATACGCACGTGTTTTTGCGATAACTTAAATTTTTTATAAAAAAATAAACTAGACGTATAATGAAAAACAGATAATATTTGTGGAGTACAATTAAAACGATTATAAAAAAATATTTGTTTATCATTACAGTCATCGTAAAGATTGATTAATTCACTATGAGAATTCTATACATAAACATAAAAATAACAATTTATGACTGAAAATTGGGATATTACGAACCTTCATTTGACTAAGTAAGCTTATTAGAGACAAAAACGTAGCAATTCTGAAGCCTCCATCTTGGTCTGTGTGGTAGCTTTTTTTTCTTTTGATATATCATAGTTGACTTCATAGTTCAACCACTATAAAACCTTAGAAACTTATTAAATTACCGCACATTTTGAATCATCAACTTTATATTATAATATAAAATAAAACATTAATTAAGGAGCATTGTAATATAATACTTCAAATATATTTTGTATACAAACAACAGAAACCGTCGGTAACATTTGCAACAAATTATTAAGTGAGTATTAGGCACCAAACAACTACTAAAAAAAAGTCTAAAACACTAATTAAACCGTTATACGTTAAGGTAAACAATAATAATTGATTTCATAATCATAAGTGTCAATGCCAAACGTTACTGATTGCTTGATATTTCAACAGTCACGTCTAGATAGAAGGCGGAGCTAGTAACTCCATACAGGTTAGATATTAAAAATTTAGTAACTCAGTAAAGAACATTTAAAAAAGGTCAATATACATATATTGAAATATATTTCGGCTCTATATAAGAGAACTTTTAATTATTTTTTTTTTAATTTATTTATGTCTGAAGTTCATATTGAAACGTCGCTTAAATCTGAATGAGAAACAAGGCTGAGGAAGAAACAAAATTATTGTACATTGCTTGAAAAGGAAGGAGTATCAAAAACCCATTTGCTAATATATTTAAGTGAACCATTAGTTCAAAATGAAGGCTTTAAACGGGCGGCCACTTGTTGATTCTCAGCCATCAAAATTTCAAAGCGTTACCATAGAAAAGGAATCAATATTTTGTATGTAGTAATTAATATAGCTTATGGATATGTTTTAGGGTTTTTCCCTTTTAATCCTGATCTATTAAAATCTGTCACGGAACCTATTTATGGCCATAACGGACACCCTAAAAATTAGATCCCTCAACACGAAAAAATCCACATGGATTATATAGTGTACCCTAACTACTCTATCTAAAAATTGTATATCCGTTTATCGTCTTAAAAAACTATATTTAGATTTTAATATTATAGCAAATAAATATGATTAAATACAAGTTACAAATAAAAGTGGGAATTCCTTTTTTTATTTTCATCGTCAAATGCCAATTTAATGATATTAATTCATAGCCCAACATATGAACTTCTATTTTTCCTTACACACCCGAATATTTACATTTAGGATATTATTATTACTACATAAAAAAGAAAACCGTGATATTAAATTTTAATCGTAGGAGTATTATTCAAGCAAATGAAACACATTTATAATCACGAATACTAATAGTTTTTACACAAAAAATATTAATTATAGAAAAATATGCAGATTGTAGTACTATATAATATAAATTCTAAACGACAATATGTAGTCAAATGTCAAAGATTTGATGACGAAATGAGATAAGTTGGAGAACATGTAAACACGCTATTCAATTTAGGTCACGACAACAAACATAATAAATAGGTGCGTGGGTGGCCAACGATTAATTTGGTGTATGAAATTCACCAAATAATTCTTATAAAGCTAAATAATCTGAAAAGGGAGTGGAACTATAGGACGAGACATTACAAATATTTAAAAAAAGAACAAGTTAAAATTCAGGCGGACAAAAGTTGATTTTTCAGAAAAATCTATGATATTATTGAGTTTACCTTTATTGTTTCGTAAAACTGACAGACCCTAAGCATTTAGTTAAAGTATCTTGTCCATCGATTTTTGTAAAAAATAACATTTTTTCACGCAAAAATTGAAATAGGTTGTTTTCTTTGCAAAAAAATAATTTAAGAAAATGCACAACTAAGCACTAGTTTTTTGCTGTGAAAATTACCTGCAGTTGAACCAAGATCGATTTTCTGAAAGTCTATTGATTGTATAGGAATAATAAAATGACGAAACATAATCGATTTTTAGTAGGATAATTCCTTGATGTGAACATGGTCATGGTCCCCCCCCCCCCCAAGGATTTTTAAAGAAACAACATCAAAGATTTGACTTGAGTTTTTGTTATTTCATTCCGTGGAAAGCGAAATGTCTAATTACCACTAATTAATTGGGAAATGTACTATCAAAGACAATTATGGGTCATCCATGAATTGAATTTCCACTACACAATTCTAGGTCAAACATATAAAACACATTGAGCCTAATATTCAAATGTGGTCATGGCCCATGTCTATATATTTATCTTCATTGTAGGAACGCAACAAAAAGATCATTGCATTCGACTACTAAAGTAATACGATATAGATAAAATGAAAAAAAAAGTTTAATTAATATATAGTGGAAAGATAGAGTCATCATCGATTACCTTTCTAAATCACACACAGTTCTTCATTAGTACAAGCAACTAGTGAACCTTCACGTCCTAATCATCAAAAAGTGTATAATTTTACTTGTAACGCGATCTATTTTCTTCAACATCAAAACTTTTGACAACTTATGATTGAGATAAAATCAAAAAGTAAGTTGTATGTTGATAGGTCGATCGAGCCAATAATACTTGTAAGCCTAATCAAACCCCTTCAGCAAGCTTGACCACCACCCTTTCATGACCCTGGATGAAGGGAATATGCACATATAGGTTTATAAGACGATCGTTTGAACGAAATTAAGTCTATCAATCGAATCTCATAATCCATTTTTTTCTTTTATTCACATCCAATCTAACATATAATTCGAAATTCATCACGTCATTGAACTAGCATGCCAAGTGCAACTCTCTTTGTTGTTTAGAGTCATTTTTGACCTTATATTATTTATTATGACTATATTATTGGGCCTTCATGATTTTGTTGTTAACAAAAAAGGAGAAGGTGTTGATCGCAAAAGGAATATAGGTTAACTACTATTGAGTTCTACCAATTTTTTTATTTTCATTTGTTTTTTATTCATCCCTTACGTGCGATTACATGAGATTACTGTTTGTTTTTTTCCTCAAAAAGAAAAAACGTTTTGGTTCAGTCAATTATACCTTTTCGATTATCATTCTGAGTGCTCAGGAAGAATTAATGGTCTGGCGGCGCTCTAGGCTTGTCAGTATTGGTTTTATTGAGGTCAAGATTTTTATTAAATTCTTCATTACAGTATGAATTAATGTGAACCAAGACTTGCATGAACTATTTAGGAAAAAATTACTATTATATATATAGTTTAAAAAAAGGAAAAATTATATGCAGAATGACAACCTTCTAAAGTAATTATATAATAGGGTATAGTTTTAATTTATTTATTCTCTTACAATGATATTTCTTTTTTTGTCTAATTACATGAGGGTCCACCACATATTATATAACCAATAGTATTAAAAACCCTTTTTTTTTTTTAATTTTGATGATAAGTTTACACAAATTAATATTATCTCTCATATTTATATTCCACTTTTTTCTCCTACAATTAATACTTCTATCGAGTTTGAATTTCAAATTTCCAAAATTTCTTCAAGTACTCCATCACAAAGTTGAATTCCATTTTCGTACCTAAATTTTAGTCATTTTTCTTTTTTTTCCTTATTCAACAATTGTTTATGATATTGTGTCTTCTTATGTTTTTTCATATTTTTGATGAACATAATCGATCTGTTTTTATTAGATTCTCAAAGTAGTCACATAATGATGAATCATCTTCATCTATGAGGATTATCAGAGGTATTCCATTGCATGTCAATTTTGTGACAATTTACCATCGTTTTCAATGGGTTTAACTCAAGATTTGGGGTGAGTAGGGTCTATGGTAAAATCAAAAACAAGTTAAAACATGAAACAAACAATGGGAAGAATTGAGATCAAAGAAAAATATGGACCCTACGTTCAGTTCAAGAAGTATTAACAATGCTAACGCTAGAGGCATTAAAATTGGACAAGGAGAAGAAAGAGGAAAGCGTAAACATTGGTTCATGAGGAAAATGCTGTGAAGTTGACGGATCTGAAGAACATCATATAATATGAGGTAGTGCCGTTTTAAAACACAAATTAGATATTTTTTTTTTAACCTCAGATGTCAATATACAAAAAAAATTTGTTTAAGGTAAATTTGTATTCAGTAATTGTATATAGTATATTGCATGTTTAGTACACACATGTTTTAGTTACATATTGTGTATGTGTGTCTGTGAAGTATTACTTGATACATACTTAAGTTATGTATAATGGAATAAATATCTACTAAGTCTTAATAGTGTAGTAGCTATTGTATATTAAAGGCATCATTATTATTTCAGTTTTTGCTCCCCCCTGATATCCCCCCTCTCCCCCCCATCACCTATAAAAATGTAATTGACGACTAGATTAGCGATAAAACCGTATACCAGCTAGGTAAATAGTTGCATTATACGAAGTATGTAATAAAGTTGGTATAATTTTTATTGACATCCGTATACAGCAACACCAATTTGTGATCTATGACCGTTATGTGACTATATTCTATGTTCAGTTATCATACATAGCACACAACCAATTTTGACTCGTCTGTCCACTGGACTCGTTTTCCAAAATTGAAGACGTTTTTTGCGATCACATGATATACTAACGTTTATAGTGGTAATAGCGGATTGTATATTAAGGGCTCAATTATTATTTTTGTTTTGTATAAATATCTACACAAAAAGTAATTGGATTTAGTAGTACAGATAGGGAAAATTTCATATATGATTTTGTACTTTGTATATTTAGTAGTTATATACAAATTATTAGAAGGTGAGGATATATGAAGTTTATATATTATTGAGGTAGTATATACAAAAGTCATTTAGACAGTTGTAGATATTTTCATGTTTCAAATACTATATTCATGTACACATATTAACAGGAATGCAGCAACCAAAATAGCAATGAAGCCATTATCTGTTCACAATTATAAAAAAAACTATTTCAAATCCCCACATTTTTTTTTTTTCCAAGAGATCAGATATACAATTTAAGACAACAACTATTATACCACATCAAATTACTGAATGATTTTACACTGATATTCTTTTTAAGATAAAACACTTACATTAAAAAAAGTATATAATTGTATCAAAAGCCAAAAAACACTTGCTTTATGACCATATTACAATTATCACCAAAGAGTATTGCGTTCTCTTAACCACTGATACTTTTTTTATAATATCAAATAACTACATCAAAAAAAAAAGTATTAATCGCTATAGTACACAATTTCCTGCTTAAAATAATCATAGCTTGAAAACCAGTTTTTCAAAAAATAAAAAAAAAAAATAAATTACGACACCACAAAACGAAACACACATTAAATCAACATTTGATTAAATCAAATAGAACATTCGTATAATTATTGCAATAATAAACATGAATTTATCCAAATGAACACTTACCTGAAATTCTTTGATTACAAAGAGAAAAAATAAAAAAAATTTGTGAATTGTTGTTTCATAAATAGCAAAAATCAAGTTGATTTCTGGTGGTTCTAATTGACTGTTGAGTATAGGTTCTGATTTTTTTGAAAAAATATGAATTGAACGTTTACCTTTAAAAAAGATGGTTTACCTTAAAAGTATGGCATGATCTATATTTATGTTAGCATATTTAACGCTTCCAGTGGACAACAAAACACATTTTAAAAATAAAAATATATAATAAAAAACAAAAGGAAACCTTATTATACAAAATTATTAAAGTATAGTCTTAAAATAAAACTAAAAACTTACTCATAGAATGTCAATTAGGTAAACTATAACCCATAGAATGTATTTATCAAATAAGTTTGCCATATATGAAATTTTTCCCAAAAAAACAAAAAATCACTATATTTTTTTAGCATTTATTCCGGTCTCTCTCTATCGATAAGAAGAAATGTAGTCAAATTCTATGTGTATAAATTGTCTTCGATTAAAATATAGGTGAGAGTTTTGTATTTATTATCAAGTATACAAAAAAATTATTGTGTATCAAATTGTGATAGGCTGTCCATATGAAATACCAATATAGATCACCATCTCGATTCAAATGGCATTATGACCAATTGCTCCATCAAATTAAAGAAGAAGATGGTTGTTATTGTTGTATTTTGGAATACCAATTGATGTTGTAGAAAAACAAATGATTTTGCATTAATTAATAAATAAAAACATAATACCATGCCAAAAATAAATTAGAAAAATGACAAATCCTCTCTCTTCCTCTCTCGATCTCGCACACTTCTCTCCAACACTACTCTCGAATCTTGCTCCCCGGCTCTCATTCTTATTCCTATCTCGGAATACCTCTCCCTCCTAATATGTCATTTATTTTGATAACAAAGATCAATTTATGATTTACATTTTTTGTGAAGGGTCCGTGAAATAAATTACAACGAATACCCAAAATGTGTAGCAAACCAAAGTATAAAAATACGAATTGTAATTATTGGGAAAACTATAGCTAATGAGTCCTGTTTAAGGACTTAATGTTTGCTATATATTTTTGAAAAGTTTATCATTCTTTAATTATCTTTGGTAGTTTTTTAAAAAACAATAATAATGTCGTTTTGAAGTTTTGTAGGCATATATTTTTTTTTTTTTTTAGTGGAAAATAACTCAGAAGTTGATTTATATATTGGGATTGTTTCAAATAGTTATTAATATAGTAATCAATTCACGATTTAATAAATATAGCCATGTTTTTACTTTCATAAAAAAAAATAGTCAAAAGTCATAGAAAGTATACTACCAACTATACATATGATTAACAATCAAAGGTGTGAACTATAACTTACTTCTATCGAACCAAGTAGGGAAGGCTCCATCTTATTCTATTTTTTCACTGCCAGAGAAATGCATTTACTATACAGTTATAATTTACTCCAAAAAATTTATTTATATAATTTAACATATATATGAAAAGCAAAGTTAAAACATCTACCATTCCAATTACAACAACTCAAAATCTTCTCTAATTAGTCCCAAATTTTAATATGAATTACTCAAATATATTAAATCTGTGATTAATTAATTTACTTTAAAACAATACCTATATTTTCGATTACACCAAATTTTTTTTTTTTTTTTTAGAAAAGGAGGGAGAAAAGAAAGATGAAATTGGGCAAATGTTACGTCCAAGAGCAATTTATTATCCTCCATGAATGAACCTCCACTACACAATTTCTGTTCAAAACATATGTATACACGGTTGGCATAATTATTAAATGTGTATATATTTCAGTCACTTTAGGAAAACGCAACAAAAAAACTGATCATTTTGGCATGATTACAAAGAGGATGACGATACGATAAATAGGGAAAAAAAAAAAAAAAAAGAGATTAATTAAATATATGGTGGAAATTAGGTATTCTAAATCAACACACTAGTCCATTCAATACACGCAAAATTGCTTGCAAGCATTAGTAATTAATTGACGTCCTAATCATCAAAAAAAATTATACTCGTAAACACGATTCCTGTCATTTTGAATTCTACACTGAACTTTTGACTAGCTTGTGATTATGAGACATACCGAAAAATGAGTTGCTTGAAATGTGCACCTATGGTATACAGGAATGGTTTTCAAGAATGACAAAAAGTCTCACTCGGTGGTTAATGAGAATTGAGTGGACTCCTATAGGCTTGGGGGGGCAATCCTCCTCCCCTGTGAACTAGCTTTTGGATTTTGAGTTAGGGCTCTTAAGACCTAATTTTCAACATGGTATTACAGAAGCCCAGGTGCCCGTACTTCACCGATGTTGGGCCCCCCCCCCCCCACAAATCAAAATTGCCCCGCCACCAGATGCTAAGCACTCGGGCGTGAGGTGACGTCCGGGTCTGTTAAAGAATGGACCAAAAAGTGTTTTTCCTTTTTTACCCACCCCCCCCCCACATAGGCTGGGTAATGAGAATAGGTGGGACTCCTTATAAGGCTCTTTGAACAAATCCTTATACCCTTTGAGCTAGCTGCTAGCCTTTTGGGGTATGCTAAGTTAGGCCTTTAAGACCTAATTTCACATAAGGGATCACAGGGAAACAAAGATAACGACCATCCGATTCATTCGCACAATTACTTAATAAAAACCCAATTTAAACATGTAATCGGACATGTTAAGAATCATTTTTGGACCTTATATTATTTTATGACTTATTAGTGGGCCTTATGCATTATTTGTTTCACAAAAAACAGAGGTTGTTTGATCAGAAAAGGAAATTATAGTTAACTACAATTTGTCTTTATTTTTCATTTTCCTATGGTGGATTACATGAGATAAAACGTTTCGGTCAGTCAGAATTATTTAAGTTATGCTACTTTTTTCGAATTATCATTTGAGTGCTTAGAAGAATATAATGCTCATGCGCGAATCTAGCTAGTTCAAAAAGATTTATTACTCTTTCGTCTAAAAAAAAGATGATCTAGTTGACTTGAAACGTTTAGTTTTAAGAAAACAGAAAGAAGGATTTTTTAATCTTGTGCGTTCTCAAAAGTAAAATTTATCAAATGTATCAAAATTGTCATTATTCTGTGGTCTAAAACATGCCACGTGGAAAAAGTAATAGTTAGAATGTTAGCCAAAAAAAGAAAGTGGGTTCATATTTTTTTTTTAAACAAACTAAAAAAACTGGAAAATAGTGTCATTCTTTTTAAACGCGCGAGAAGAGAGTTTAATACATTTGACCTCAATTCTTTAGTTATATCCTTTTGTAGTTAAAAAAATTACCTAATTATAGTGTCGTTTGCGGTTTTATATTATATGGAATAAAGTAGTTAGTTTACGATAAATATAGTGATGATTTTGTTTGTGTAAAAAATAGTCAAAGTTTTAGAAAAGTATTGACATATGATTGCATTTCAAAGTGTATTATAACTTACTTATACATGGGATGCATTATAGACTATACATTATGAATTTATGATTACACTAAACAAAAACTGTGAATATAGTTTAAGTATACATGAAGTATTATGTTTTACTATTCAATTTTGACCCAATCAAATTCATCCTAATCAGTCATCTCAACATTTCCAGGATATATAAAAATTTTCTGATGTTAAATTTTTTTATATATAAATTTCTGATCGACACTGGTGAGAAAGCAATGATGGGGAGCAAACCAAAATTAAATGTTCCTAGTAATCCATATCATAAACGATGAGTGTTTCGGCCCTTGGATCTCTGTAGATCAGGAGTACGATTTTTACATCCCCACGATATGATCTCAACTTTTTTTTAAAACAAAAAGACGTGAAGAAGAGGAGAGAAGGAAAGAGAAGAAGCCAGGAAAAAGAAAAGAGAAGTGGAGGGAAATGATGAAAAAGACCATCATAACCAGTTTTTTTGCGAAAAAAATAGGTTTGGATTGACCTTTTTAGGTAATTTAAATAAAATGGGTTAACAAGGATCGCAAGTTAAATTTTATGGCCAAGGATAAAGGTAAAGGATATAAAATCACATACTTGTAAGTAAAATTTTTATTTGTCCTTATTAAACCTTATTTAATTATAAAAAGGGCAAAAATTGTATATAATAGCAAAAAAACTTAATAACCTAAATTAAATGGAATAGCTAGGTTTGATTTAATTGTGCTCCATAGCAAACATGGCAAAAATTGCCAGGCACTCCTCTCCCAGAGTCTCGTCGCCCACTCTCCCATTACTCGCCCTCTCGCGCTTTTTATACCCCAGAAGTGTATATTATCTGTTTCTGATTTGTATAAAGCGAGTGAGCGAACGAGGAGAAACATTATATATACGCATGAAAAAAAAAAAAAAAATTGTATATCTTCGTTTATTACACTTAATTATATATTTACCCCCCCCCCCAAACATTTTCACTTCAAAATTGCAGACGGAAAAAGGCCAAAGAATTATACAATGTGAATTATACCAATTGCCAGTGAATACAATTTTTCTAGCTTTTATTACAACAGACAGGTATATATTGTGTTTCTGTTTTTGTTATAAAGCGAGAGGAAGAGGGGGGAAAGAGGGAGAAAAAAACATATATCTTCTTGCTATAACCTTATAATTATGCAATTATAGTATACATTTTAATTCGATTCCAACTGTATGCAAAGCTAATTATACAATTGCAGCGAAATAGGACAGCGAATTATACAATTTAGGCCAGCGAAACGCGAATTATACACTTGTATCTGTATAGCGAATTATACAGTTTTATGTTTGCTATGGAGCGCAATTATGCAAGTTTGCTATAGCATACCAAATATGAATTTTTTGTTGTGCTATATGTGAAAGTTTGCGCTTAATGAAAAACCGTCAAACAACTAATTACCCAATGATACAAGCGCTGATACATTAATTCTGATGTGTGAATGATACATTAATTTGATGTAGTCGATACATTAATTTGATGCGCTGATACATTAATCTGATGCGTGAAAAATGAGAAATTTGGGAAAACTTGCCTAAAACTAATAGGGAATAATGGTAATATAGAACTTAAAGCGTCCTCTCCTATTATATATGTAGCGCACGTACCGCCGAATACACTTTTATCTATATGTAGAATATCTTATTATTTCACTATTATAATAAGTATAAATATAATTAAATTAGAGATGTTTATAAGTTAATGAATATTAATTATTATGGATGTGGAATATGATGTGTTTTACACTTTCATTATGCTCATGCAATATATACATGTATATAGTATATCTTCCCCTGTTTTGAAATCATTTTGTTGTTATCATTTTTTTTTTTTTTTTTTCCCCCCCCCCCCCCAAAAACTATATATTATCAGAAGTTCTCCATCTGCAATATATAATTTCATTTTCTTTATCGTCCAATTTTCAAAGACAACTTTAAACTCAAATATAATGTTAGATTGACTTAAACAGCCCCCCCCCCCCGGACTTTTTCCGCAAAAAAAATATTTGAACAAGGGAGATCCTACGATTGTATATATCAGCACATAGAAATAGACACGGTGTATATCCGTCATAATCTCAATGTATATTAGTTGTATAATGATCAATTCAGTGGTAGGAGTAAAGGAATTTCTAAGGTTGGGGAATATATTTTTTCTAAATATATTAATAATGAATTTAAAATTAAACATACATTCATAATAACTAACCTCCGTCTGTAACGACATGCACCAAACCGGCTTTCAGCTTAAGGGGCGATCCGTCCCCTTGTTAATATCCCAAAGGGATATAACCATGTATTATATGTGCATTATTACACGCGTTGCTGTTCTTCACACACACACACAATAGATACATTATATATTCATCTATATTGTTAAAAGGTTTCAATTGTTATCATGAAAGAACTTGAGGGGGAAAAAAAAGGAGAGAATTCATCTCATGTATAAGACACTCTATCATTCCACACCATAACCCAAGACATTTTTATTTATTTATTTAAAAAAAAAAGGAGATGGAGGGAGGGAGAAAAAAGGCCCTATTTAATAATATAATTATTAAATGTGGATATTTATATTGTGTAATTTCCACAAATTATTTTTAGGAATACTCACACTTTAACTATTTCTTATCATTCTATCTCTCATTCTCAAAAGGGTAATGGTCATAATGAACATGTGAAGATTATTTAGTGAATATGGCAAGGGAATAAGAGAAGTTAGTCATTATCTGTTGAGATTCTGAGTCGTCTATTACATCTCAATGTTTACGTTTTCTTGTCTACAATTATAGACATTTATAATTAAAATTTTGTTTTAAGCTTACATGTTATAATTATTTCAACGTAACTCTAACCGTTTTTTGTAATCATTTACGTGACACTTGAAATATTACAGTTCGAATAAGTTATGGACAATGTCTTAGGAGACTTACTCTGTGTAAATAGTTCCCATGCATGCAATGAATTATATATTTACTCCACTATTAAATTTACCGGTAGTCAGGGTCCCTATTGCACTTGGAAGAGGATATTAAAGGTTATGATTCCAAAAAATTATTGTGTTTTTTTGTTTCGTAATTGATTTACTTTTTAAAAGAAACAAAATAATAATTAGAATATATTTTCACTGGAGTCTATACTATATATAATATATATACTATAGTATATTTATATATAGATATACTATAGTAGAGTATATATAGAGATATATAGTATATTATATTAGAGACCTATACGTTCAAAAATTACATATTTTACACTTAATTAAGAGTTTTCTACATATCTTACACTTAAGATCATTGAATTTGCTACCAGCCTACACAAAAATAGGAAGAGAGGGCCAAGCGAGCGGAGATTACCTATGTATCCAGGAACATGTAAATCACACTAGGATACATGCACTATATGGTATATGGAGTGATTTTACATTTGTATTTGCGATTACCCTACTACGTGGAAAAGTGATGGCCCGAATGGAGAAAAAGAGGCGGGGGAAGGAACCATAAGAGATATGTTACGTATTGTAGATTACATGCGGATCTACGTGAATACAGTAGATATATCTAGAACAAATTACATATTAAATTGAACCCATTGTATTCAAGTATACAAGTATTTGGGACATATCTAGAGATACACCACAAAAATTCTAATAAGATATGTTTAATATTGTAAAACTGGAGTGTAATCCAAGTGATTAACTTCTAAGCTAATGAATTTTTTTTTCCCAAAAATAACGAGGTGCACGTGCTCTCATGTACGGATGAGTTGCCTCTAGGATTCGATGAACTACTAGTAAACATTCAAGGAGGAGCAAACCTCAATTACTGGTGGTTAGTTAGTAGCTTATTAGACTATGCCAACTTATAGCAATTAGTTATGACATATGAGTGATGGTATTGACTTAAAAATAAAATAAAACAAACTAACTCCAGACAATAAATCTTTAGATGAAAGACACAAGTCAATAAATAAGAATTAAAGATTGAGTTTTGCAATGAATCCATAATAACATCCTACTATACTAAAATAAAAATGTTTCCTTTATTTACACTCAAATAGTTAAACAACTCCACAATCTAGGCTTTTCCCAACTAAAAATATTTGGAAAATCATATTTTTTACTCTAACAATAAAAAATTAAATAAACAAATTTTTAAAATAATTTTTGACTGTTGAATGGAAGTTTAAGTTCTAAATCTAGTCGCGCAAGTAATAAGAGGGCTTACGGAACTATCATGTTACCTGTCTGCTTTTAATAATTGAATAAAATGTGTACTTTTTTTAATTATTTTTCCTTTCAAAAATTTGATATATTTTCTTTTCAAGTACATATGTCTTTAATGACAATGTTAAGCTGTGAAATTAAAGTGTATTTTGTAATGAGTACACATTTTCTTTTCATAACCATTAACCCTTCTAGCATGTTTTATTTTTTTTTTATCTTTTAAATTTCGTAAGCATAGTTATCAAGACAAAATTAACATAAATGATCGTGCTTAGATCCCTATTTATTATGGCTGTTTACTTTCTTCATACATTTAAGAACAGGAAATACATATTTTCTAGTAATTTTAAAAATTTAATATCCATATACTACTTATTTAAATTTTTTAAGATATGAGAGAAGTGACTTTGATAATTTTCAAGTAAAGACGATCTTCATTTACCCTATGTGGCCAGTATCAGAAAGAAATATAAAACGAAGTTGATGCGCTAGATGTCTATCGTTTTTTTAAATATGGTACTGGCTTAGCGTCGAAGAAACCCAGTTCATACGCTGTACTTATCAGTTATATGTCGATTGCCTTCTCTCCTAGTTGGCGATATCAACATTACATAAGGCATTATTCACTAAACTTGTTGAATTTTTTTCCTCAGCTAACCTTACTACGTCATTCCTAATCGAATTCATTGAACCCGCAATTAATTGTTCCCCGTTTAAAAATATCATTGTCTGATGTGGGGACAGATTGGTGAGGGGTTGGGTTATGTTGATAGATGATACAATATGTTTTCCACAAAATAATTAGTCCAATTGATAATGGAAAATGTTTGAGAATAATAGTGTTTTACTTAGTATTGAACACATTTAAAACCCAAATGAGACTAAACACGATTTGTCTTTCATTCTTTCAATCAAAAGTATTTTACAATTCGAAAACAATGGAAAGACATTTTAATTAAAAAAAAAATGATCAAAATTCAAACCCCCACCCCCCCCCCAATGTTTTTTAATAAGATTTATAAATTATGGGTGATTCAATGATTCAACTGAAAAATGACGTAGTTGAGACACTTGAAGAAAAAAATCTAACAAATTTAAAAATTTATTTATGTATTTAGCCTTCTTTTTTTTTCATTTTTCTATCAAATCTGTTTGGTATTTCATATTCATATGAGAATCTTATTATTTTGAATTTGCTCAGTAAAACTCCATTTTGTAAGGCGAATATTGCTATCTACCAAAAAATTTTCTATAGCCAAAACTCGAACATCTTTCACTGTATATATATTATTGAATACAGTCTTTAAAGCAAATAAAAAAGTGTTAAAAAATTATTGGCCATCCTTTTCATATCCTCTTCCGAAAATAAAAACAGAAATATTCTAACAGTGTAATAGACTCGATGAGACCTCAGTAGTCTTTCAAAATTAATCAAATCAACATAAAGATTAAAATTTTAAGATTTGCGTAAACAGTGCGTATGGTGTTGTTGCAGTAGACCATATTGTGTATTTGGACACCCAATTCAATTCAAAGATTCTTGCTTTTTTCTTTCAGCTCTGATATTTTTTACCTGAGAAAGTATGAAAAACTATTTTCATAAAGGATTTGTGTCTATTTAATTGCTTCAGAGTTTCAGCTAGCAAAGAATCTTGATTTCAGAAGTTCTTTGTGCTAAAAAGTAAGTATTTGGACACCCAATTCAAGTTCAAGATTCTTGCTTTTTCTGCCAATTCTGTTATTTTCCACCTGAGGAAGTAGAAAAAGATAAGTTTTTGAGACAGGGTTTGACTAAAGTTAAGTGTTTCAGCTAACCAAGAATCTTGATTTAATAAACTTTTTGAGTGAACAGTGAGTATTTGGAGACCAAATTCAATTCAAGGTTCATGCTTTTTCTTTCAGTTGGGATATTTTTCAGCTCAGGAAGTAGAAAAAAAACAAGATTTTGATAAAGGGGCTATTATATTAATGGAGGAAAGACAGAAAAAGGGGGGTTCATTGGTTTTCGCAGTTAATGGGGAGAGGTTTGAGTTGCCATGTATTGATCCTTCTACAACTTTGCTTCAGTTCTTGCGCTCTCAGACTTGTTTCAACAGTCCTAAACTTGGTTGTGGTGAAGGTAATTGTCCTTTTCTTATACCAACTATGTTACATGTATACTATGTTTTTTTAAAAAAAATAATCCTCATATTCGGGCCCGTTACCTTTCATAAGGTATCAAATAACTTTATCCATCAAGAAATGGACAAAAGAAATTGCCTAGTATTTTTGCCTCTGATGAGTTAGAAGATGAGACCTCATGGTTTTTGGCCGACCTGTAGTGTAACTATATGTTTGTTTTGGTGCAAATACACAAGGGATGTCTGTAGATTTAGTTAAAGTGATGTTCTTATGGAAAATCTTTCTTTTGCTTTCTTTCTGTGGGTTTTTACTGTAATTTCCGTATTCACTAGTCATCCTGCAGAAAGTTTATGCCAACTTATTAGGAATTACATTGAGGTTTTTGGCTCCTGTCGATTATTAAAATACTACTCCTAAGTGTTTTGTGACAGCAGAAGAGTGTGGTGGGACAGTAGAGGTTCTTTCATCTTTAACCAGAAGTCTCGAGTTAGAGTCTTGAGAATGGGGTTCTCTTAAGTACAGAGCCGGTATAATGGATTAGTCAAGCCATTGGATTTTAGATGCTTGAAGGTTTACATGCAATGAAATTTTCCATTTACATCAACCGGTTTCTCTTTAACTGTGGCTGCAAGCATTTTATTTTCCTTTTCTCCATATAAAGTAAATGTAGTTTTTAGTTTCCTAATGAGCTACTTTATGTAATTCATTTTCCTTTTTCTTCTGGTTAATTGGGAGTTAAAGCAATCAGTTTTCAAGATCAAACCCAAGACATAATGATCCTTTTCCGTGTTTTATGTCTTTAGACTATATGGTATCATCTCTTTACCTTCCATCTTAATCTGATTATGTATTTGTGTAACAAATTCTCGAGTTGGGTTCAGAAAGAAGCTAACTAATTTGTATGGTTATAGGTGGTTGTGGGGCTTGTGTTGTTCTGGTATCGAAGTATGATCCAAAGCTTAAAAAGGTTGAAGATTTTAGCGTAAGTTCATGCCTTACACTTCTTTGCAGTTTAAATGGTTTTTCAATTACTACAAGTGAAGGTCTTGGGAACACCAGAGATGGTTTCCACTCTATTCATGAAAGGATTGCCGGTTTCCATGCTTCTCAATGCGGCTTTTGCACTCCCGGCATGTGTATGTCATTTTTCTCCGCTCTTGTCAACGCCGATAAAGGAAACAAGCCAGATCCTCCACCGGGATTCTCTAAGCTTACTTCGTCCGAAGCTGAAAAGGCAATAGAAGGAAACCTTTGTCGGTGCACTGGATACCGGCCCATTGCTGATGCCTGCAAGACTTTTGCTGCTGATATTGATATAGAAGATTTAGGATTCAATGCTTTTTGGAAAAACGGAGATTCCAAGGAAATGAAAGTAAGTAAATTACCTCCCTATGATCCAACTAAGAACTTCAATACATATCCCGAGTTCTTGAAAAGTGAATCCACCACGAATTTAGACTCTTTAAGGTACTCTTGGTATACTCCTGTTTCCATTGAGGATCTACAGAGCTTGTTGAACTCCAACGTGACAGAAAATGGTGCAAGCTTTAAACTAGTCGTTGGTAATACTGGAACAGGTTATTATAAAGAAACTCAGCGATATGATCATTACATTGATCTAAGGTACATTCCCGAACTCTCGATCATCAAAAGAGATCAGGCAGGCATCGACATTGGATCAACTGTGACAATCTATAAACTCATTTCATTCCTGAAAGAGGAAAGTAAAATCAATTTCGGTTCATATGGGAAGTTGGTGTCCGATAAACTGGCTTACCACATGGAGAAGATTGCTTCACCATTTGTTAGAAATTCTGCTAGTGTGGGAGGAAATTTGGTTATGGCACAGAAGAATGGTTTTCCTTCAGATATAGCTACATTATTTCTTGGGCTTTGTGCTACTGTTAGCTTGATGACTCGTCATGGACTTGTAAAGCTCACATGGGAGGAGTTATTGTCGAAACCACCACTGGACTCGAGAATTGTGCTTCTAAGTGTTTCGATCCCATTTAAGAAAGATCAAAATTCTAAATTTTTATTTGAAACTTATCGAGCTGCTCCACGACCTCATGGAAATGCATTGGCATATGTTAATGCTGCTTTCCAGGCTGATGTTTCTCTCTGCCAGAACGGCTTCTTTATAAACTATATCCGGTTGGCATTTGGTGCTTATGGCACAAAACACGCAACAAGGGCTAAAATGATAGAGAGATATCTAACCGGGAAAATGTTAAACATACAAGTTTTATATGGAGCTCTTAAATTAGTCAAACTAGCAGTTGTACCAGAAGATGGCACTTTACACCCTGAGTACAGATCAAGCTTAGCTGTCAGTTATGTTTTTGAGTTCCTTTATCCCTTCACTGATGCTCATTCTGCCCTTTCTGGTGGTTTATTCAATGGAATTAATGATACCTCAGTCGAAAAGGTTTTGAAAAGTAGTAAAGATGGCTGCGTTAGTCAGGGGAGAAAACAAACACTACTCTCTTCTGCTAAGCAGGTTGTGGAATCAAGTACCGAGTACTATCCAGTAGGTGAACCGATGAAGAAGGTCGGAGCTGCCATGCAAGCTGCTGGTTTGTTTTACCTTTTAATATTTTGTTTCATGTTGTGATTCTTTCCATTTTTTCCAGCTTTGATTTTAATTTTCAGGATTTTGCTGAATGCCTCTCAAAATGAGTGTCTTTACTTTATATTGAGAAGTATACACATTACACATCCCTAAAGATCCGTCATCGCTATTTCCTAAAGATCAGCTATTCAATCCCTCTAAATCGGCCTTTCAAATCCCTCCAAATTTGCTATGCTATACCTCTCTATCACAATATTTATTCTCTATGATTACTACACCAAATCTCTATCATTACACTTATTTACAACACTATATACAATAATTTACTATTAATTCATCATGCTAACACTAATGACCTTTCGAGAAATGAGGATTATGCACAAGGTACAATCATTATGTTTTTAGTTAATTCTGTTCTAAAAGGACAACTCAGTGCATAAGGCATTCCGTGTTCACACAGTATTAGGAAGGGCCACGCCCCAAGATGTGTGATGTAGGCAGTTTAGCCTAATTAGGCTGATTCCACGATTCAAACCCATGACCTATATCACCATTGCTCCAAGGATCTCCTTCTAGTTAATTCAGTTAAACCATGCAAATTTTATCTGTCTAGATGAATGAATTATCTTATACATTTTCTATATTTTCATTCTCTAAATCTGCTTATGTTTTTTGTATATTCTGTAAATGCAATTTCTATAGAAATTTTACTTTGAGAGGGTGTGATGTTTCTCATAAGAACCAAGCGAAATGACAAATTTATGAGGAGTGTTTAAGAAACTTTTTTGCTGAAACCAAGGGAAAATGGCTTGAGATTCTCGTACTTAGGAGAAACCTCGTTTAGAGTGCTTGTGAATAGTAGAAATGCGGAAACTTGTCCCTTCCCAAGTCTTTTGTTTCTTAAGGTATGCTCTGGACGTTCCATGTTTATACTTGCGCTTTATATTCCTATGTTGCTCGTAGATTTTGTTTCTTAAGGTATCGTTGGATGTGTGTCAGATCCTCCAAAATCTACGCATTTTTTGAGGTTTCGACATGGGTATGGCAACATTTTTGGAGGGTCCAAGCAACATAATTATTTTTTGTTGAATTGGTAACAGATATCTAATGTGAAAATAAACAACTGAAGAACAACAAGTACAGAAGGGAAAAGCATTCTTGAGCTTTCAATTGAAGTTTCCTTTCTCTGAAAATGGTTCAGCATTTTCTAGATCAGTTGTTTTGGTCATTTCTTCACCTCTGTTTGCCTTCTTGTCATGTATTCTCCCCCCATTTTATTTTTCTAACACAAGTGCGCTGGTTTATATACTATTTTCCAGGTGAAGCTGTTTATGTAGATGACATCCCTTCACCGCCAAACTGCCTGTATGGAGCATTTATATACAGTACGAAAGCATTAGCAGGTGTAAAGGGAATCCAGCTCGAGTCGAATCAATTAACAGATGGAGTCGCCGCCGTTATTACTTTTAAAGATATCCCAATCGGAGGGGCAAATATAGGAGCTATTAGATTTTCTGATCCCGAGCCCTTATTTGCAGATGATCTCGTCCGATATGCTGGCGACAGAATTGCAATTGTGGTGGGCACTTAAAGTTTCCTTCTGCTGGAATTGTGTTATATGAAACATTAAATTTTCACACATTAATCCAGAGGAACTATTTGCTTATGTTGTTTGATATGGTGGTCGAATTACACAGGTTGCTGACAGTCAGAGGTCTGCTGACGTGGCTGCAAGAACAGCCCTTGTTGAATATGACACTGCAAATGTAGATTCGCCCATTTTAACCGTTGAGGAAGCTGTTGAGAAATCTAGCTTTATCCAAATCCCGCCGTTTCTATATCCAAAACAGGTCGGTGATTTCTCGAAGGGAATGGCTGAAGCTGATCACAAGATTCTCTCAGCTGAGGTACTTTATATTTCTGTACTGTTCACATTTTTTAATGGTTTCCTGTGTTGGAGATATCTCTTCCTAACAACTTAGGCTTTTAGATGAGATGATCACACAACTTCAGCATGATATCAGATGCAGATGCCCTAGGATCTAATCGCACCACCTCCACACCCATTACTAAAAAGAACTTCCACATGCCATGTTCATGAAAAAAATCAAGAGTGCACATGATTGAGATGGTCACACAATTCAACATCCTAAATTTTGATTCCTGGATGGTGATCTAGAATGTCTTAACTGTAGATGTATGCTAAAGGTTAAATTTTATTACTTATTGGATTCTGAACAATCATTTCCAGGTAAGACTTGGTTCTGAGTACTATTTTTATATGGAGACACAGACTGCCCTTGCAATTCCAGACGAAGACAACTGCATGGTTGTTTATACTTCAAGTCAGTGCCCTGAGAGCGCACATCGTGTGATTACCACTTGTCTTGGTGTTCCTACACACAATATCCGTGTAATTACAAGAAGGGTCGGAGGTGGTTTTGGGGGCAAGGGAGTCAGAGCAATGCCTGTGAGTATATAGAATAAATAATAATAAGGAATTCACAATCTACATATTTGTGCTTGGGGACATTTTATTAGCTTATCTTCTGTAGTGTGTTTTTAAGATTTTCTGACTCTGAACTCAAAGTTTATGTATGGTTTTAGGTCTCCACAGCATGTGCACTTGCAGCATACAAGTTAAGGCGACCTGTCAGGATATATGTCAACCGGAACACTGACATGATAATGACAGGAGGAAGACACCCAATGAAAGTAACATATAGTGTAGGATTCAAGTCGAGCGGAAAGATCACAGCATTACATCTTGATCTATTGATAAATGCTGGGATCTCGGAAGATGTAAGCCCTATCCTACCATTAAGTGTGATAAAAGCACTAAAGAAATATGATTGGGGTGCCCTATCTTTTGATGTAAAACTATGCAAGACAAATCTTACCAGCAAATCGACTATGCGGGGCCCTGGGGAGGTGCAAGGATCTTACATTGCTGAAGCTATAATCGAACATGTATCGAGTTCACTATTGTTGGAGGTGGACTTGGTCAGAAATAAAAATGCCCATACATTTGAAAGCCTCAATTTTTTCTATGGTAACATTGTATCACTAGGAGAATATACACTGCCTAGTATCATGGATAAGTTGGCTGTGTCCTCGAGCTTTTTCGAACGAAGAGAGATGATCAAACAGTTTAACCAGAAAAATACATGGAAAAAAAGGGGTATTTCTCGAGTGCCAATCGTGCATGAAGTTACGCAACGATCGACCCCGGGGAAAGTCAGTATTCTGCAAGATGGATCAATTGTTGTAGAGGTTGGAGGGATTGAAATTGGCCAAGGGCTATGGACAAAGGTTAGACAGATGACTGCCTATGCTCTTGGTTTAATTGAAAGTAGTTGGGCCGAAGACCTTGTGGAGAAAGTACGAGTCATACAAGCAGACACCTTAAGCGTAGTGCAAGGTGGGTTGACGGCAGGAAGCACTACATCGGAATCAAGCTGTGAAGCTGTTAGACTTTGCTGTAATGTCTTGGTTGAAAGACTGACTCCTTTGAAGAATCAGTTGCAGGAACAAAATGTCTCTGTTGACTGGCCAACACTGATTCGACAGGTTTGCTTTCCCACTATATTACTACCTCAGTTTTTTCTGAAATTTCACATCCGCAAGTCACACTGTCACAGTCAGTTACGTCCGGTTTTCTGGGATGGTTCTTTCAATCATAGTTAATGCGTTTACTTTGAGACATCCTGAAAGAAACTATGCACTGAGGTTATTCCTAGAATCTTGGTTCCTAGAGTCATATTAGAACATAAAGTAAATAACACTTAATTTATCCTGAAAAACTTACTTGTTCAAGGGAATAAAAAACCAGGACCTACACCTCATAGGATTTTACCAAACTTCAATAACTTCAAAGAGCAACTTTAGATTACTCTATAATCAAAGCAACTAACTCTAGTACCTCAGCTCAATAGTTCACTCAAATTGTTCGACAATTAACTATAATTGAATACTCTACTCTCTGAGGAGCCAAATCTACTTGTTACAATTCTCTCTAACGATTAACTATATAACCGTTTTCTCTCCTCTCCACGAAGTCAAACCACTTCGACTTGTTCTTTATTCTAAGAATTATAACAACTCAATAATAAACCTAGAACAAATCAACAAATACTTATAACCCTAGACTTTAATTGATCTTATATCTTCAACATTCAATAGTTCAGACTCGAACAAAACTCATTGATCATACTTCAAAATTCAATAGTTCAGACTCGAACACAACTCATTAACCCAGTTCCAGTGTTGCTATGAAGAAATACAGCTTTGCTCCAATGACTATTGCTCTCAAGATGATGACTTTCTTGAATATGCAATAGGTGCACTTTCAATGCTCTTCATGTCATATATATACTGGAGATTTGCCATGCCCTAGTTTATCACGGGCTACGACTCTTACTTCGAATAGGAATTATCTTCTTATAAGGAAATCCTTCCTTAAAAGGAGTTTCATACTATAAGTAAACTTTGACCGATTTCCTTCCTTGAAAAGGTTTCATTCACGTTTGGGACCTAGTTCACCTGATAGAGTACACATAAGACAACAAGTAGTGAACTAGGCTAACTTCATCAATCATCAAAGCTGCTTATGTTTCTCCTATTTTCCAACAATTTTCCCCTTTTTGAAGATGATCAACAATATATCATAGTTAACTTTGACAAACATCAAAATACAATGCAATCATCAAAACTACAAATGTCATATTCTCTTATTCCCCAACATATCCTCTTTTCTGGCAATGTAGTATCAACAATGATTACCTTTTCCTTAACATGTCGTCACGTCCTAACAGAAGTTGTGATACCCAAGATGCTAAATTTAAATTAGTCAGAAGATAAAATACTGGAAAGTACTAGTTGACTATGTTGCTCGGGCTCTTCAAAAAATGTTGACGGGTGCATGTTAGATCCTTCAAAAGCAATGTATTTTTTGGTCGATCCGACACTGGTGTCAGCATTTTAGGAATGTCCGAGCAACATAGCTAGTTGAATTAAGTTGGTTCCACCAGTCACTGTAATTTTCTTAGTGTTGAATTCAATTTGAAGACCATAACTGAGTTCTTCACTTAAAAAAGAATTAATTGCACAATTTAGCTTTGGAACCATATTGAACTAAATCCAGTAGCCATTCTTGCTCGTGTTTTGTTATCTGAGTTTGCAATGCTCACCCCCTTCTCTTTGCAGGCACAAATGCAATCAGTACACTTAGCAGCACATTCTTATTATGTACCGGAATCTAGTTCCAAGAATTATTTGAACTTCGGCGCTGCTGTCAGTGAGGTAAGCTTATTGTTTCTGTCGCTTTTTCTGGTTCTTTCATCTATCTCTTAGTAATGTTCCCTGCTTTAGTCTGCTATTTTTAAGTGTACTCCCCATTTAATAGATAGAGATTATCACCAAGATTTCACGAGCACTGCCAAATGCATTCCAGTTTCAAGCGCTGAGATCGAATTGATACATTAATACTGATTCAATTTGAGCTCTCTTATTGAGAATGTCAGCCTTGAAGAGGACTTGCACCTCCATTCTCTTTAGCAATATATTTTGAGTCTCGTGTATCTACCATTTTACCACAAAGACATCTTGAAAGTGAATGTATTTAATGATTTTCAATTTTTAATATATATGAGTGCACAACACTTGACGAGAAACTTTGATTATGGTCAATTTTGCAGCCAATATATTCATATGTCTTAGCAAACAAAAAGCTCTTTTTGCAGGTGGAGATTGATATTCTGACTGGAGAGACTACTATTTTGCAATCGGATATTATTTATGACTGCGGGCAGAGCTTGAATCCAGCCATTGATTTGGGACAGGTTTCTTTCTTCATCATGGATTTTAGATTATGTAACTAGAATTCGTTATATCATGCATTCGAGCTGTTATTTGAACTTCAGAACTATTTAGTTCTTGATCACAAGATTGTTCTAAATAGTGGGATTTCCTTTTTCCCGATTCGTTGCAGATTGAAGGGGCATTCGTTCAAGGAATTGGATTTTTCATGCATGAAGAATATCTTACAAACGAAGACGGGTTAATGGTCTCAAACAGCACTTGGACGTACAAGATCCCGACTATTGACACCATACCTCAGAATTTCAATGTTCATGTGGTAAACAGTGGACATCACAAAAAGCGTGTTCTCTCGTCCAAAGGTATAATTTCATTTCCTTTGCTGTTCCTTGTTTCAAACAAGTTCTTTGCTTGTTCATTTATGACTGCAGATGTCATGAAAGGTTCTTATACTCAATTCTTCACTTCAAAATGTCTCTTTTGATCAACATGGTATATGTATGTTCATTCATAGACAGTGGTGGATAAAGAATGAGTTTCACATGAACCTAGATCGTCTTTGTATGTACAAACTGTTTGAATCTTAGTATGAATGCTTTTTTGCAGCATCTGGTGAACCACCGTTGCTGCTGGCAGTTAGTGTCCATTGTGCAACACGAGCAGCGGTTAAAGCAGCACGTGAACAGCTCAAACAATGGGACAAGCTTGACGGGTCTGTTTCAGAATTCTCTCTGGACGTCCCTGCCATATTACCTGTTGTGAAGACACAGTGTGGCCTGGATTATGTGGAGAAATACTTGGAAACTTTGGTGGCTCAGAAATCTAACTATTGTTGCATCAACATGGATCTCAAATGATACTGAACTTGAAGAGTTGGTTTTTGTGGAGTCCATTCCATGTCCCAATTTTTCTATTCCTTGGAGTCCAAGGATGCTAAAATGTGGAGGGGAATTTGAAATAGAGTTCAGAGTCTAAACGGTATAAAATATTAACAAAAATTCTAAAACGGTATATAAAATTTTATATTAACCAAAACGGCAAAATCGCTGGAACAACAACGATTTCCTCCACCGGTTCAATGATTTTGCAGTTTTGGTTAATATAAAATTTTATACACCGTTTTGAAATTTTTGTTAATATTTTATATCCTTTAGGCTCCAAACTCGATTGAAATACTCCTATGAGATATTTGAAGCCCAAGTCATTTTTGCCTACAAAAAGAGGCAATTAATTCTTCATTGTTAATCATCCCAAAGCTATTTGTAAATTCTCTATACGGTGTGATTGGAATATACCTCCCCTTTCTTTTGTTTATAATAGGCGAAATGACGTAGAAAATCTTTATACTTAATTTGGATTCACTTTGTTTAATCTCAATGACCAAATTCTTCACACAATCCAATATATCTTTAGTTTAAAAATAATATTTTTGTGTTTAAATTTATATGATACATTTAATGATATTTTTTTTCATATTGACTAATAATTTTAAAAAGTGAAATATTTTTACGTGTAAAATAAATTTCTAAAGCAGATTGATTTGATCCGTTGATCTTTTTAGCTGCAACCAAACCTATCAAGCGTAGTCAATCTTTTTCTTTTCAATGTCAAATCAAGTCACTATTTCTTTTTCCAATTTAATACAATTTACTATTTGATTCAATTTTCAATTATACTATATTCAACCTCTAAATCAAAATAATATACCCCATTTAATTTTATTTGTTTGACATTTTGATCCATCTGCATAATTAAAGAAACAATTGTAAATTCAAAAGTTATTTATTTTTTTCAATAGCATACAAAAAATTTGAAACATATAAAATTGTTATTTCCCTCAAATAAAACCGTTGGGTGACAGCCGCTTATGCTGCCACGTCCTATATATATTCTCTTTTTTAGAAGAGTCAAATAAGTAGGTACGAAAATTATTTGCTCGTCCCTTCAAATCTTCTTACCTTAGAATTTTCTGAAAGATTCAGACTGTGTATGAAACGTCAAAGTATTTTAAATAAATTATTAATACTCTATCGTAGGTCATTTATTATTACTTAATTAGTAGACGATCTTAGACCGCCTGCCTCTCCTCTTCTTCTCCTTTCCTCGTCCTCTTTCCTTCCCTCCCGTGTCTCCTTCACTCTCCCTCTTCGCCCCTCTTTTCTCCCATCTTCCCCCTTCTCCCGCCTTTTCCTCTTCACACCTTCCCTTCCTTCAGCCTCGTCCCTTCTTCGGCCTGAAGTGGCAAAGTAAAACATAATTATTTTATTTTCATCGTTGTCTCTTGTGTAATCACAAAGTAGCGGTCTCCTCTCTAGATTAATCTCCTACTAATTACCATATTAATCCTCAAATGATTATCCCCTTTTTCATTTTCACGTTGTCCAACTACTTTATCAAGATCCAACAAATTCAATCAACAAGAAGGGGACAAACCTATCAACATTTCTTTCCTCGATAAATTTGAAGAAGAAGATAAAAGGAAATAACTTTAGAATTACTTTAGAAGGCTAACTAATCTTCTTTTAAATGAAAGTTTAAGATAGATAACTCACCTCTTTATCTTAGCTTTTATATGTCTTGAACTAGTCCGTTTGCTCACGTGCAACGCCACGTGTACACCGATAATTATATTTTTTCGTTTTTTTTTAAATGACACTCAGTATAATATACTACATTGAATAAGTAAGACTTTTTTACGAAAATAATCATAAACTTGAAACAGATGAAGGTGCATGGTAACTCCAAATTTTTGTGATTAATTGAAAACGTCAAGTATATTCCCCTATTATCAATATAGATTGAGAACCTTTTAGTCACTGGTCATTGTATTACAGTTACACTTGTAATTATATAGATGCATGACTTTTCCAATTTTAATTTTGACCATAAAGTGAGGTTCAACCCCATACTTATTTTAATTGTTCCCATCAAAAGTAGCATACTACTACGATGACTTTCTGAAAGTTACGTCTCTATGATCATATACTAGTTTGACATAATACTTAACTCCATTCTTAAAGGATGAAAAAGTTCGTCAAGAACCACAACCAAATTGAAATATCCCCAGATAAAATAGAAAACTTCACATACCGTATAAATTGAGCAATACCTACCACCCTACCCTCGAAAATACATTTCAAAAATTACTTAAAAAAGTCAAAAAATAAATAGAAAGAAACATTTCATGAGACAACATCTGAACAAGACCCACGACAAAAATAAAATAATAACTGTGTAAACCTCTTTAGATCTCGATTGAAACCATAATGAGGCTAAAGCATAATCAATACATAACAAAAACATAAAAAAGTGTGATATCAAAGAATACATCAAATCTAATATAGAAGAATCAAAAGCAAATAAACACAACAAGATCACACAACATTACAAATTGTATACAGATTCTTAGCACAAATTTGATGAAAACAAGATCAAAACTTAAAAAAACATATTAAAATACCATAAACACAAATATCAAGATTAATAATACAAATAATAAAAAGAAAAAACAATAAGAATTGATTAATATGAAGTGCAATTACCTTTAGTTGTCTATACTACTTCTTGTATAGTCTTTTTCTCTATTAACAACAAAAGGTGACAAGAAATAATCACTGACACAGTTCCAAGACAAAATTAAATGATTTTGATAAAGAAGAATTGATATATGCACATTGATTAAGAAAATACCACACTTTTGTCCTTTCTCTTCTTTACTATTTCCCAAAGAATTGAACCATTGTGTCTAGAGGCAATGAATTTAAATAAGAGAAATAATATATCTAATATTAAATTAATTATGTATTACATATTTATATTAGTTTAGAGATAAATAAAGGGAAGGCAAAATATAATTCAACTTTTAAGTTGAGACTTCATGCTTATAATAATATGGATTACTTAAGGCATACTCCTTTGTAATATCATCATAGGAGGAGATATCAACTCTGTAATCATCATAATCCTAGTTTTTATTCTATTTTTATTTTTCTTCATGCTTGTTAACATATTAGTAGACTGTGTTTGCTGAGGCTAATTATGAATAGTACAGTAAGACCTAACCCACCCCCATTTACTGTTAGGATCCGAAAGGTGTAAGCCGAAGCTAGTAGCAAATTCAAACCTTGAAAGCCCGACTAGTAAGGAAGACAAACAGAAATATACCAAAAACACAAAGATTTAAAACGTGGTTCGGGTCAAGCCTACCTACGTCTACTACGGAGGTGAACAATTCACTATAAAATAGAGAGTACAAAATATAAAGAGAATAACCTCAACCAATCACTCCAAATACATGGGATGTTTACACCAGTGCTAATGTATCTAGCTTGTGTCCCACAAATTTCCCCTACCAAACTTTCAAACCCTTTAAGGCTACCTTAATGAATGCTGATAAGTTTATAAGAACATGCCTCTATTTATAGAGTCCTAAACCTTTTCCTGCATAAAAGGGACTAGCCAATCCAAATCTTTTCTAAAAGGAAACCTCTTCACATAAAAAAGATCAATACAAATAAACCCAAACACGTACTCTCACATACAAAAATAACAATTAAGCGGTATTTAATTTTTTATTTTCGCTAATATGTATTTTTGCGACAATTGGGGTCTCTTTTTATATGTCCCTAAGACCTTTAGTGCATCGTTTTTAATGACACTTAACTAGGTCGGTAAGCTTTAGACCGCTATTAGTGTCCATTTTAATGAAATGGCCAGTTAAAATTACTTTATTTATAGTGACTTGTACTTATCATTATTGATTTTTTTTTATATTTAATAAAAAAAAAATCGCAAGAAAAGACCTCTGTCTAGTGTAAATTTACGTAAAAATAAATAAATTAATTTTGACATTTAGTCGTGGAAGGAAATTCTAACACTTGTATGGAAACATATTTTTGTCTGTGTTTGAAATAGTTGAATAGAGAGATAAAATGAAAAGTGAATCTTCTTTTATAAATTTCCATTTTTTTCATTTTAATTTTTCAAACTGTATATAATACTATTATCCCCTGGATATACAATCAATGGTAAAGTTTTAGAATCCTTTCTTTTTTTAAAAAAAAATTTTCATGTCAACTCAGACCACGATATTTAAAAAACCAAAACCGCATGTAGTATAGACTGTGTATAAAAGCAAGCATTTTTAGACAGTTAATCCAAGATTCTTGCTTTTCTTTTCAGCTGTGATATTTCTCAGCTGACAATTAGAAAAAAAAAAGAGTAGACACAGTACGACTCCTTGTCAAAGTTCTGAGTCAATTTAAAGTGCTTGAGTATATTTTTTGGGGCCTGCCGCTAAAGCAGATTGTGTTACTTGATTGTGATGGAGGAAAAACAGAAAAAAGGGTCTTCATGGTTTTTTTTTGGGCAGTTAATGGAGAAGAGGTTGATTTTTCCATGTATTGAATCCTTCTACGCTTTGCTTTTCATTTCTTGCGCTCTCCACTTGTTTTTCATTCAAACAGTCCTAAACTTGGTTGCGGTGAAGGTAATTCTCCTTTTACAAAACATGAGTTTTAAAGAAAAAATAAAAGTCTTTTTTGAATGTGTGCTCTAAATTGTCATTAATCTTTTTGGGACCGAACTCAAACCATGTGACTTCATATAAATTGGGATAGAGGGATTTTGTGTTTTCTTAATAAATGTTGGTTTTCTCCGGGAGGATAACCCCTCGACTTAATTTTCATTGGTACTACTCGCTACCCTTTATCAAGTATCAAATGTAACAACTTGTCAATTTAAGAATTTGAGACATTATGATTTTTAAACCGAACTATATGGTTTGTTTTCGTATGAATCCACAACGAGTTTAACGGGACCAAGGTCCCTGACTAATCACTTATCTAAGAACAAAGAGTAAGGAATCTATACAACAGAATGTAAGTAACACAAGATTTTTTAAGTAAACCGTGTTGCGCTTCAAGAAAGAAAAAGCATAACGACCTGTCAATGAGAATTTTAACTAACAACTTCACTTAACCACAAGGTTTTACAAATTCTTGCAAACCTCGGAAGTAAACAATCCTTACCTCCTTATTACAACTCTATTCAAGACTATTGTAACAATTCTAATTTTTACACTCCTACTATATATAATGCAACTAACTCTAGGTGGATATTAGATTTCAACAACTCCAATCAAATGGAGTAGGTTTACAATATTTTAGCACACGAATAACCAAACCTACAATAGAATAAAAGAACAACTTCGATTATAATAGCAGGTCCGCTTGTAGTTTTTGCGGTCCTCGTGTTAGAAAACTGAGACAATTATATGTTAAAACCAAAACAACATTTTCAATGTTGAAACGCTAGGCTTTGCTCTTTGTCAAGTCTCTATATAAGACAAGAGAGACCTGGGCAAAACCTTATTTAACCTCTTTCTCATTGGATCAAGTGTAACAAAAGACGCTACTGTCCTGCTGCTGTAAGGCCAGCAAGGCTGCTCAACACTTTGAGGCCTAAACGAAATTTAGCAGGATTGTATATAACTTAATTTAAAATTTAAATTTTCTAGCTGTTTTTAATAATTCCCTTCCAAAATATAATATAGCTAATTTATTATATTTCGATCTCTCTTAGGACATTGGCCGATCTTAAAGTAGATTTAATCATTTTTTAAGTTCAAAAACTTCTTTCTTTCGTTCTTTCTATTGAGGCAACGTTTACAGGAACTGTTAGGATTTATGCTATATAAGCCCTATGTGTAATTTGGGAATGAATCATTTCTTTTTTATTTGATTTAGTAATTCTATAAATCATTATCTTCTACTTGTATTATTTTCCTTATTCCTTACCCACATTTAAGTCAAAGAACAAATCTAAATCACATCAATATCAGAATAAATATACGTGTTGAAAAAAAATTTCAGGTTAACAGACAATATCGTTTCAATTCGTCATTAATCTAGTTATCTCAATATTTTACCACTAAATACAGAAATTAAAAATATTTAATCATATCTGTCAATTAGTTCAAATTATTTGAAGTGAAAAAATAGTTGATCTACTCTCTATATATAATCACTATAAAAGATTGCTATGATATTTTGTGATTTCGCTATCCCATTTTTCATCATATTATTTTTTTAAACGACACGAATTCAATTTCTTTTCATCTCATATGCGAATTTTCATGATAAAATCATAACAAAAGACATCTATATTTTTTTTTTAAAAAATAGCATATATGAATAATTATTGTTTAAAAATGACGCCCTGATAAATATATGGGGCCGTGGCCTATAGGGGTGGTTGTTGTGGGCGCGGATTGAACGTCGTCTCCATTACTTTTCGCTCTATTTTCCCTAAGCGTACCCACTTGAAACCATCTATCATAATTGTTTAACTGAAGGGAAGATTTCATCTTTATTTGAATTTCACAAACTAATTGGGAGAATTTCCTCTTTAGTTTTGAATCAAAGTATGTACGGTTACTCGGGAAATGGAGGAAAAGTAACGTAGTGCACTTTGTGGTGCCGACACTGTGCAGACATACGATTGCTTAACATCTGTTTGTTTAGGACTTTCATATTTTGTGGAAAACATTTAGAGGTACCAATCGCCTTCATCAGGTGTGGTGCAATCATCAAATCAGTTGTACACAGCATTATAGCATGTTTTGTTCTTGTGCTAATTGAAAAGAATATTAAAAGTGTGGATTTAGTTAAATTGGTTATCTCAGGAAAATCTTCCTTTTATCAGTTTCTGTTATTTTATCTGGGAACTGATAACTTTACTGTACTTCTCTCATTTACTATTCATCTTTACACTAATCTTTTGATAACTGATCGGATCCTTTTAGTTTTTTCGCTCCAGTTTATACCACAGAAGGGACCCTTCGGGGTGGCCCAGTGGTTTTGGGCCTTGAGATTTCCAGTTGGAGATCTCAAGTTCGAAACCCTTAAGGGGTTTGGCCTTCTGGTAGAGCTCGTCGCACCGGATTTGCCCTAGTGCGGGTTAATTCTCTCCTCTCCTAAGTGATTTGCAGTTTTTGCATAGGAGCGGGAAGCTTTATCCTGTGTCCCCAAAGGATAGCGCTGCCGGAGTTCTTTCACTTTCCAAATAGAGGTTCCGTTCGATTCTTGACTATGTGATCATCTTATAAATGGATTGTCAGGCCATTGGATTCTAGTTTCTTGAAGGTTCATGCAATGAAATCTTTCAAATAAAAAATAATGGTTTCTCTCTTAATTTGTGGTTGCGAGTTTTTATTTTCTTTTCTCATATAACGTTAATGGAAGTTTTTAGTTTCAAATGAACTAATTTATGTATTCATTTTCCTATTTCTTTCTGGTTGATTTGGGAGTTAAACAATCAGTTCTCAAACCGAACTTGAGATGTAATGTCTTTTGCTTGTTTGCTGACTTTAGACTAATGTATTTTGTGTAATCACCTTCTCAATTGGTGTTTGGACGAAGTTGACTGATTTGTATGGTTACAGGTGGTTGTGGGGCTTGTGTCGTTCTGGGTATCAAGTATGATCCAAAGCTTAAAAGGTTGGAAGATTTTAGCGTGATTCGTGTCTTACTGCTTGCACTTTTATTGGTTGTTCTATTACACAAAGTGCAGGCCTTGGGAACACCAGAGATGGTTTCCACTCTATTCATGAAGATTGTCCGGGTTTCCATGTCCATGCTCTCATGTTGCTTGTTTGCACCCTGGACTGTTGTAAGTCTTATTCCTCGCTTCTTTCAATGCCGGAAGGAACAAGCCGATTCCTCTCCACCGGGATCTCTAACTTACTTTCGTCTAAGCTGAAAGGCCATAGTAGCGAACCTTGTCGGTGTACTGTGATACGGCCCATTGCTGATGCCCTGCAGTCTTTTGCTGTGCGATATTGATATAGCGGATTTGGGGCTCAATTCTTTTTGGGAATAACAGAGATTCCAAGGAATGAAAGTAAGTAAATTACCCCCGGAGAGAAGGAGTTCCCGATGACCACTCATCCACTCGCCCTCTATCGCTCCCTATCTCGACTTTCATTGCCCCGGTGCGCAGTGACCTGCCGGGGGTGCCGTGGCCTCTGCCAAAACATTTTGGACTCCTCAGGTACCCCTTGGTTACACGTCCTGTTCCATTGATAGCTACGGAGCTTGTTGTCTCCAGTGCACTGAAAATGGTGCAAGCTTTAAATTGTCATTGGTAATACGGCAAGTGAGTTATTATACGGCCCTCAACGAATAATCATTTCAATTGATCTCAGATGTTTCCTGAACTCTCAATAATCAAAAGAGATCAGAACGGCATTGAATTGGGAGCAACTGTGGACTATCCACATTCATTTTCATTCTTGTAAATAGGAAAAAAAAGGTAAAATCAATTTTGGTTCATATGGGAAGTTGGTTGTCTGATAAACTGGTTACCACAGGAAAAGACTTGCTTTCAAAAACACCATTTGTGAGAAACTCTGGCTAGTTAGGAGGAATTTTGTTATGGGCAACAAAGAATGGTTTTTCCCCTTCAGAGTATTGCTACAAGTTATTCTCGGGCTTTGTCTATCTCGTTTAGTTTGATAACTGGACATGGATTTTAACACCTCACATGGGAAGGTTACTAATTGAGACCACCCACTAGACCTCGACATGTATACTTGTGTCTTCACGCCCCCCTTTGCTTACTCTTCCAACTCGAATTTCCCTAGCCCATTTAGAAAGATCAATTCTAAATTTTTTTGAAAGGGCCTATCGGCTGCTACACCACTCCTTAATGAATGCATTGCATATATAAATCACTACTGCTTTAGACCGCGTTCCAGGCTTAATGTTTCTCTCTGCCAGAACAGCTTCAGGATAAACAATATCCGGTTGTCATTTGGTGCTTATGGCATCAAAATATGCAACAAGGGCTAAAAAGGTTACGGGAATATCTTAACTGGGAAAATGTTAAACGTACATCTTTTAAATATGAAGCACTAAATTAATCAAACTAGCAGTGGTACCGGAAGAATGCACTTGCACCCTGAGTAACAGCTCAAGCTTGGCTGTCAGTTTTGTTTTGAGTTTTCTTTATTCCTTAACTGATGCTCATTCCCTCTGTTATTTCTGTGGCTTACACAATGGAATTAATGACATCTCAGTCGAGGAAGTTTTCAGAAGTAGTAAAGATGGCTGCATCAGTCAGGGGAAAAAACAAACACTACTATCTTCTGCTAAGCAGGTTATGGAATCAAGTACCGAGTACTATCCAGTAGGTGAATCGATGATGAAGGTCGGAGCTGCCACGCAAGCTTCTGGTTTGTTTCGCCTTTTAATATTTTATATCGTCTTGTGCTTTTACCCTTTTTTCCGGCTTTGACACTAATGGCTTTTTGAGATACAAAGTATACTTATTAAATGCTAGGAGTATTACAATGATTAAGTTTCTTGTTAATTCCATTTTTAAAAGGGCAGCTCTATGCACAAAGCATCTGGCGTTCACACAGATGCTTTTGAACACATGTGGAAACTTGTCCCTTCTCAAGTCTTTTAGTTTCTTCACAGAAGCGTTGGACATTCCATTTCTATGACTGTTATTTATATTGCTACGTTGCTCGGATTGTTCACAGTATCATTGGATGTGTGTAGGATCCTCCAAAATCTATGCATTTTTGGAGGGTCCGAGCAACATGGTATATTTTGTGAAAATGATAACTGATATTTAAAGTGAAAATACACAATTAAAGATAGTTTTAAATGATAACTTTGTGTCTGCAACATTCTGAACTTCAAATGCGTTGGTTTATATGCTATTGTCCAGGTGAAGCTGTTTATGTAGATGACATCCCTTCACCACCAAACTGCCTGCATGGAGCATTTATTTACAGTACGAAACCGTTAGCAGGTGTAAAAGGAATCCAGCTCAAGTCTAATCAATTAACAGATGGAGTCACCGAGGTTATAACTTGTAAAGATATCCCAAGTGGAGGGGAAAATGTAGGAGTTATAACAAGGTTTGATCCTGAGCCCTTATTTGCAGATGATCTCGTCCGATGCGTAGGTGACAGAATCGCAATTGTAGTGAGTACTTAAAGTTTCCTTCTTCTGCTTTGTGTTCTATGAAATATTAATTTGTCATGCACTTCTATATAGAGGAACTTTGAACTATTCTGAATGACACAGGTTGCTGACAGTCAGAGGTCTGCTGATGTGGCTGCACGAACGGCCCTTGTGAATACGATACTGATAATAAGATTCATCCCCATTTTAAACCGTCGAGGATGCTGTTGAAAAAATTAGCTTTATCAAAAATCCCACCATTTCTGTATCCAAACAAGGCGGTGATGTTCTCGAAAGGATGGCTGAAGCTGATTCAAAAGTTTTTTAACTCTGCTGAGGTATTTGTATTTCTCTATTGTTCAGTTGTTAGAATGGTTCCCGTTGGAAATATTTCTTTCTTAAATAACAGCTTAGGCTTTAAGATGAGCTGAGACCACACTTCAACATGGTATCTGAGCAGGGCAGATGCCCTAGGTTTGGGTCCTCACCGTACCCATCATTTAAAAAGAATATACACGTGTTGTCTCTAAAAAAGAAAATCCAAACCCGCCCGGAGGGGGCCTGTTGAAGATTAATTAAGTAATACAAAGTGTTCTCTAAGCTGTTGCTGATTGGTCAACATACTTCCCACATCCTGAATTTTGGTTTCTGGAAGGTGGTGATCTAGCATGTCTAACTGTAGATGTATGCTAAAGTTTTTGAATTTTTTACGTATTGGATCTTTAACAATCATTTCCAGCGTAAGACTTGGTTCCGAGAGTACTATTTTATATGGAGAACACAGACTGCTTGCATTCCAGATGAAGACAACGCATGGTGTTTCTATACTCAATCCGTGCCCTGAGAGAGCAAATATGTGATCGCCACTTGTACTTGGTGTTCCTGAACACAATATACGTGTAATTATACCAGAAGAGTCGGAGGTGGCTTGGGGAGGCATCAAATCAATGCCAGTGCGATTTGTGATATAAAATTACTATCGACATAATTATTTTTGGAACATATTAGCTTATCTCTATAGGGTTAGTTTATGAAAATTTCTGATTCTGATGTCAAATGTTGATGTATGATTTTAGACTCGCAGCCCTGTGAACTGCAGCATACAAGTTTTAAGGCGACCTGTTCAGGATAATATGTCAACCGGAAACAGTGACAGGAATGACAGGAGGAAGACACCCCAATGAAAGTAAACATATAGTGTAGGATTCAGTCAAGTGGAAAGATCACAGCATTGCCATCTTGATCTATTGATAATGTGGGATCTCGGACGATGTAAGCACAACCCTACATAAATGTGTTAAAGCACTTAAAGAATATGATTGGGGTGCCGTATCTTTCGATTGTAAAAACTATGCAAGAACAAACTTAATAGCAATCGGCTATGAGGGGCCCTGGGGAGGTGCAGGGATCTTATATTGCCGAAGCTATAGAGAACATGTATCGCGTGCACTGTCGATGAGGTGGACTTGGTCAGAAATATAAAAATGTTCATAAATTGAAAGTCTTAATTTGGTCATGAAACATTTGTATTCAGTAGGAGAATAACATTGCCTAGTTCATGGATAGTTGGCTCGGGTGTCCTCAAACTTTTCAACGCTAGCAAGATGATAGAACAGTCAACCAGAAAAGCACATGGAAGAAAAGGGGTATCTCCCGAAGTACCACGTGTAGAAGCTACAGAACAAGCCGAAGACCAGGACAAAGTCAGATTCTGCAAGACGGCATTCAATTGTGAGAGGAGGAGGGATGAGATTGGCCAAGGGTTATGGACAAAGGTTAAGAAGATGACTGCCTATTCTCTGGTTCTGCAGTCGAAAGCAGTTGGCGAGAAACTTGTGGGAAAAAACGAGTCCTACAAGCAAGTACCTTAAGGAATTAGTGCGAAGGGGGTTACAGCTGGGAGCACTACATCGGAATTCAAGTTGTGAAGCTGTTTAGACTTGCGTAATGTCTTGGTGAAAGGATGAGTCCTTAAGAAAAAGTTACAGGAACAAATGTCTCTGTTGATGGCCAACACTGATTCGCCAGTTTGTTTTCTACTATATTGCCACCTAATTTTCCACATTGTAACAGTCCATAACTTAAGCTTTTTACGGCCTGGTTTTTGCATTCAAGTTAATTAGATTCTATGAGATGTCATCTTTGCAAGGGAATGCATATCAATGATTACATGTTCTTAACATGTAATCGCGTCTCCCCTAACAAGAACTCATGATTCCAAGGATGCTAAATTTAAATTGGTACACAGCCCCCCCCTCCCCCCCCCCCCAAATATGGAAAGATTGTTGAAATCGGTTTAACGTAACACACCAGCGAATACGAATTTTTAGGTTTGAATTCATTTTGAAACCATAACCAAGTGATTCACTTTTAAGTCAAGGAGGAAGATGTAGCGACCCGTCTGGGGTCATAATTGACATTGTAGTAGATTCGGGACCATATGAACTAATCGCGTGATGTAAGCTTGGGAACAATTTGGTTAAGTTAAATCCTTAGCCCCTATGCCTCATCTTTTAGTTATTGGTTTGCAGTTCTGTCCCTCACCCCATTTTTTTTGCAGGCCACAAATGGAATCAGTAAACTCGCAGACAAAATTTTATTATGTACCAGAATCTGATCTGATGTTACGAGTTATTTGAACTTTGAGTGCTGCTGTCAGTGAGGTAAAAACTTGTTGTTTGTCCATGTTTCTGGTTTAGTCATCCATGTTTGGTAAAGTTTCCTGATTCATAAAAGTAGCGCATAGAGAATTAGATCCCAAGATTTACAATCCAATGCCAATTTTTCCAATTTCAAGAGCTCGGATCAAATAACTATACAATACTGATTTGATCCGACCTCTCTTTTGAGAATGAAATGAATGATCAACTTGAAGAGGACTTGGACGTAACTCCATGTTTTAAGCATAAGATTTTGAGTCTCCTGTGTCTACCCCTCCTACCTTTCACCCCAAGACATCTTGAAAGTGAAATCGTTTTAATTGATTATAATTGTTAATTATACTTCAGGGCCACAATCTGCCGGAAAAAATGATGTGAACCATTTTACAGCCAATATATTTTCTGAAGAACCTTCATATGGCTAAGTAATCCAAAAGGGTCCTTGCAGGTTGAGAATTGATATCCTTGACCGGAAGAGACTACCATTTTGCAATAGCTATTATGTACGACTGTGGGGCAGAGCTTGAATCCAGCCGTTGTTGATATGGGACATGGCATCATGCATTCGAGCTGTTTAAAAAAAAGCTGTTATTCAAACGTCAGCACTATTAATCCCTGATCACTAGATTGTTCTAAAAGGTGGCAAATTGTTTTTTGTTTAGTCCTTAATTGCAGATTGAAGGGGCTTTCGCTTCAAGGAATCGGATTTTTAATGAACGAAAGAGTTATGTACAAACGAAGACGGGTATGGTCTGAATAGTAGTACATGGACATACAAGATTCCAACAATTGACACCATACTCGCGAAATTTCAAGTTATGTGCGTTAAACAGTGGACACCACGAAAAACGTGTTGTTCTCTCACTCTAAAGGTTTATTAATTCTTTCTGCATTCTTCTTTTCCTGTCCGGATTCAACAAGTTTCCCGATTTCATTGATTGTTCGATTTTTAACTGAGATGGCATGGAAACATGTTATGGAATATGAAAGAGATATGACAGAAGAGAAAGAAATGAAAAGAAAATATCAAAGCTTAATTGGATTGATTAATTTTTGACTTCAAATCCTGGATCCGTCTTGTATATACAAAACCGTTGGAATCTTAATATGGAATACTTTTTTCGCAGCATCTGGTGAGGCCACCTTGCTTCTGGCAGCCACGTACAGTGTGAGCACGAGCCAGCGGGTTTTTTTTAATTTTTTTTTAAAGACAGCACGGGAACACTCAACAATGGGACAAGATTGAGGGTCTGTTGCAGACAATTCTATCTGGACGTCCCCGCCATATTACCCGTGTGTGAAAGACACGTGGGGCCTGGATATGTGGAGAACTACGGTCGGAAACTTTGCTGGCTCAGAAATGATAATGAATGTGCATCCACATGTTGTCTCACGTCCCTGGTCGATCGGTCATTCCAAAAGTACACTATTTTTGGGACGATCTAACATGGTACTTACCATCCGGAACAACCTAGATGTTAAATACTTGTTTTTATTTAAATTTTCTTAAAGAATAAGTTTCTTTGTTTTTCTGTCGATATCAAACCTCAACGTTATTTTGATTGTTTAGCAATAAAAATAATGTTGGTAAAGATTTTTAAAATTAAATAAGGTGGAATGTTCTCTATATAATTAGGGCCACAAAGTATTCCCATATATAAATCAAACTATGAACATTTCTGTGAAAAAAAATATTATATTACGAGTGTAGATAATTTAAATTTATTCGAAAACGTATTACCTTAACACGGATTAGATAAAAGTGCTTGTTTTTTAGAATACACGAGAAGTTCCCCGACAGAGCAGGTTCAAGAATGTTATAACATAATCTTACTTTTTTATGGATTTTGCGTCAAGTTTAAATTTACGATTTCATAATTCTAATTTATTTGTTAAATTTTGAAGAGACATGAAGTTTTAAGAATAAATTAAGACTTTCAAAGTTATATGTGTATCTAATTAAACCATGTGATAATATTTGTATGGTATATATTTTTAACTATAGAGTTTTAAGATTCTCATTTAGTTGTGAGAGATAAGACAACTGTTTCGGAATAAAAGATAGTCTTAGATAAAATTTAGATGATATGTTATCGGTGAAAATATCGGGGATAACTGATTCACCATTTATAGGTATACTAATTGAATAAGTTATCAATATGCCATGGCGGATAAGCTATCACAAACTAATTGGAGGATAATGTTTTATGGAATAATAGTGTCGACACCTAAATTTGTGTACTAATTACACGGGGAAGGGTACCTGAAATTTGTCACAGCCGTAGATGAGTCTTACTACTATGAAAGCATGGTCTTTAACACGGTCATAATCACACACACTCCCCGCAAAAACAAAAAACACCCCAAGAACGGACAACTAGAAGAGCCAATACTTACATTTGCGTCCAAAAAAGGGAGAATGAGAGAGAAAGAAATGGAATCTACTCAATGGTAAGAGAAAAAGAGTAGCGTAGGTTTGAAAACGACGCTGTGTTTGTTCCACCGGTGGTAGGTGGGATGAGTTTTGAAGCCCGAGTTATTAGCTTCAATTTCGTAAGATAGTCCGCCAGTATGATGGTGAAGCAGTGACCTTAGTTTTGCGAAATTGGATGGAGATAGGTTTCCGGTCCATACTGCTGGAGGAGATGATCTGGAACAGGGTGCCGGATTGCTGCGTTGCTAAATCGCCCCACTGATTGACCAGGGTTGTTACGGAAATTGTTCGGCCGGAGCAGCAGGTCCACATTCCGGCGGACTTTCACTTTCCGTCTCGGCGAATGTCGGATTTTCCCTTTGTGCTAGCCGGGTATTATTCTTCTGACTTTTTTTTTTTTTACCCAAATTCATATGTATGTGCCTTTGCACTGTAAGGGTCGCTGGGATGATAAGCAGCCTATCTCTAGCTACTCCGGATTATGGGGATTCGAACTCATTTAGTACTAAAAAGGGGTGTAAAAGTAAAAAAGAAAAAAGAACTTGCCTTATTTTGAGCAATTTATTCTGTAATTGCTGAACAAAACGGTGGAGCCCGGATTTTCAAGGAGGCGATACAGAAGATAAAAGAATAAACACACTGATTATCAGTGTCGACGCCATATATATAAAAGTTAAATTTTGATCTTGACTATATAGGTAGGTAATTTTAAGGTTTGACACCCCTTATTGGTTTTTAAAGAGGGGTTGTTTGACTGAAATAGGATCTTGGAGTTTTGTTTATGAAGAAATGTGTTTGATGGATTAATTAGGATAGGGAAACACTTGGTTAGTGTCCATATGGGTAATGCAAAGGTCCACAGATGAGTTTTGTGGACGTTTTTAGTGTTGCTTCAGTTAAGAACAGTAAACACTGGAGAAAAGCATCCACAAAAATGTTAACAAAGTAGATGAAAACTTTCTGAAATAAACAATTCTTGATGATAAGACCGACTAGAAAGATTCATTCAATGTTCATATGTAACTTTACAAATTCAAGTAAACAAATAAAAGTTAAAAGAGACATGAACAGTTGATAACAAGAAGATAGAAAAGGCAAGATAATTCACGGCCATATAGATAAGGGTTCCTTATACTTGAAATCCAATTGCATTTTAAAACCTCAACTAGGACCGGTAGGGACCTATTGAACTCTTGAACTTATTGAAAGTTCCGAAGTTAAACAACAAAACCTTTATCGTGGCAAAAAAGGTTGTTTTTGTTACCCGTGATAGAGCTCGAGGATACTTTAATTACTCTTCCCTTCACCTTCATACGCCAGCACCAGCCCACCACAAGAAATTTGAAATATCTCAAGAAAAATGATATTAAATGAATTCGGTTATATTATTAAATAAAAAAATCATTTATGCCGAAAAATTCTTAATAACTTTGCATTTAGCAACGAAGTAGAAGTCCAAATCACAAAACTTAATGTGTAGTAACATTAAGGAATACAAAATTACACACAGGTATCTCACATTGTCAGCCGTAAGTGAGTTACTATGAAAGAATTGTCTTGACACAGTCACTTCTCAACACCCTCCCAGCAAAAAAAAACCCCTAGAAGGGAAAAATTTTTCAAGAGCTTAATACTTAGGTTTCTCTACCAAATGGAGAAAGAGAGAGAAGATAATTGAATCAATGAATGGTCCGAACCAAAAGGGTATGCGTAGTGTTTGAAAATGGCGCCGTTTGCAACCACCGGCGGTAGTGGGATGAGTTGTTTTACACATTCACCTGACATATTGGCATCGATTTCATAAGGATTGTTTGCCGCCGGATCTGTGGTAAGGGCAGGGTGGTGTTAGATTTGCCGGAATTGGATGGAGACGGTATTCTGGTCCTTCCTGCTGATTGCAAAATTGAGTCTGGAAGACTTGGTGCCGGAAGGGAAATGCTGCATTGCTAAGCGTCCCCACCTGATTGCACCCTGGTGTGTCAGCAAAGGCTGTTCGGCACAGCAGGTCAAGTCCAGCGACTCACAACCCTTACCGTCTCCCACCTGGCATTGCTGGATTCTCCCCGCCTGACTAGACGTATTGTTTTGTTACTGTTTTTTCTTCCCAATTCGTTCCAATCATACTATATTAGTTCTAACTCTTAAGTTGTGGGTCATGTTGCAATCAGTTCAGTTTACTCTAAGATTGTGGGGTTTTAGTACTATCTAAAGAGGGTATAAAAAAAAAAAATGACAAAACTTTGCATTGTTTTTCAAGCATTTGTTAATTTTGCAGTGGTGTGGGCCAGGGATTTTCAGCGCAGGGACATCATGAGTGATTTCAAAAGTATAAAAAAATGAAACTCATTGAAACCAACTTGCTTCGGATTAATTATTATAATGTATATAGTGTAATTTCAGGCGAATCCCCTCTGTATCCCCTAGCTTGCTCCTACAAAAGCATTGTATGACAACCCTTATTGTGGTTTAAAGGAAGGCTTGTGTGATTGAAAGTTAGCGGATCTTGGATATGTTGCTAGGAGAAATTTGTTTGATGGATTAGATACAATAGGAGGAACTTGTTTGTGTCCCATATGAAGTAAGTGGCAGAGGTCTTACAGAGGAGTCTTGATGGAAGTTTATAGCTGCAGGCTTAGTTTATGAACTTAGAACTGGTTAAAATCACGGTAAAAGAATCCCAAAAAGGTTAACAAAAGTAATTGGAACTTAAATGAAAAAGACATGATGATAAAGCTTCTTGGAAATTATTCATTCAATATCTTATATGTAACTTATACAAATTCAATAAATAAGTAAAAATAAGGAGAAAGAAACAGTTTAAAATAGAAGGTAGAAAGCGGAAAAGAGATAAGAGGCCCCGTATACTTGACTCCAATTTCATTTTAAACACCTCAACTAGGACCAGGGTACCATTATTGAAACTTAATTGAAAGTGTACATTATTAAGTTTAAACTCTTCCGTGGGCATAATATGGGTTTTTTCGCAGTGATGAGCTCGTGAATCACTTGAACCTTCATTCCCCTTCCCTGGGCTACGCCGCCAGAACCACCATGCATTTAGGTTTATGAGACCAGAGTGCAACACAAAATACAATCAATTTCTCTCCTAATCTATTTGAAATTAATATCTTTTTATTGGGACCGGTGTCATTGAAAATGGTATATAAAACCCATTCATCCTTATTTCCTTCTAAACTCTAAAACATTTTTCTATCCCAAGTTCCTCGCTCAATTAAGCGTATGACAGAATGTGGGAGTACAAAAAACTGTAACAATATACTTAAACATCCTGGAATTGTTAATGCCTCAGTTATTCTATAAGCTGGGATGTAGTTATATGAGCTTGCAATCTCACTACTTGTAACCACTAACTGCATTTCTGATGCCATGTATTCGATTAACCGGAAGGTTCTAGCGGCGAAGATCTAAACGTGTCTGTATCCCTGTTCTGGAGACCAAAAATTGAGGTGTTTTTCTTCATTTTTTTTAGTGATCTGAACGTTCAGTTTTAGGAACTATTAGAGTTTGTGATATTGTGATTTTTATGGAGTGGGGACATTTTGGTGGAATGGAGGGATGTGTATGGTGGGCCCAATGGCGTTAAAGAAGAATGGGTAGAGTGGGGGATGCAGATTATAGGCAGTCGATGGGTGGGGGAGCAATGGACGGGAGTTGGAGAGATTAAGGATTGGAATAGGGTTTTTCCTTGTTGTTTAGAGTCTTTTTCTTTATAGTTTGAGATAAGACATGTTTTTTTTTTTATTTGTAACATTTATGTCAACGTGTGTGAGTTCACGCTCTGTATCCTTCTGAGTGGTTAAGCATGAGGATCTAAGCTTTAATAGGTACACTTTTAATTAAAGTTGGAGGGCTTAACTAGGTTACCAGCCCTAGTTGAGGTGCTAAAATATGCAAAGTTTTTGAGCAAGTTTGAGGGTCCATTGAGCACAAAATGTTGAAAGCTAAAAGGAAACAGCGTATATGATGATAGCCATGAAGAGTTTTTATCAAATGATCCTCCATTTGAATGCACTCTGCCTAGACGGTTAGTTGATGTCTTGCCCAATTTTAAATCCTGATTCATATAAATAGATTTACAGATAAGCTAATCTCTTCGATTAAATACAACTCAATGTTGAGAATTAGCTCGTTCATCTGTACTGTTAGCCTTATTCACTAATCTATTGTCTTCTAAGAACATTTGAGATTTATTTTCCAGTTTTATTTTCAAGGAGGAGGGAGAAAGGAAATGAACACAGAAATGACACATAAATCTCGACACTGTCCAAACTATGGATTCAGTTATGCTAATAAGTGTGGATGTTTGGCATATGTAGAATAAACCTTTGTGTGTGGACTACTCAGAAAATGTCTATAGGTGTGTGTCAGAACTCAAAAGTACTGCATTTTAGAGAAACGACACAACGTTTTGTGACAGCAATTTTGGAGAGTCCCGGCAACATAGAGAATAACTGTAAGCAATCCAATTGTATGATTAGTCAATTCTTGGACTCACAGGAAGTTTACGCAACATTACCTGCACTTCACTCACGCATGTTAATTGGATAGCATACAGTCCTAACCATAACCGTTGTTTTGTGAGACAATTCTTTTTAAGAAAAACATATCTCAGATTGAAACAAGGATTTATGTCTTATAATGATATTTAATTTATAGAGAGTCTATGGCGATGTTTTTTGGAGTGGAAGATGTCTTCAAGACACGCAAAACCCTAATGTGTGTGAAGTACGGACAACGTGGTTGTAAAGCAAGTGGGGTTCTTGGACAATCTAACCTTCTTGGACATCAGCTACTGGTTTTAAGGTCACAGAGAAGGGTCTCCTGAAAGCTTTCGGAAACAGAGTGCAAGTCCTTGACTCATCTCCGAAGAAACATGCCTATTGGGGAGCTGCCCGGACAGTGTTGAATTTCTGATGTCAAAGATCAGGAGGCGGAATTATAGAGGACACTAGGAAAGGTCTCCCAGCGCCTTGGACTATGCCTTTAAACCGGTTGAGTGATAATGGCGTTAGGGCTATTCTCACCAGTTAAGGCACTAACACACCTTGAAATCCAAGGGTGTGGAATGTGGGAGTGAAGGGTGATCAGAGGCAAGATGTAAAAGCTTTAAACTTCAGAGAAACCTTGGATCGATGACCATGATGATCTAATTTATTCCTCGGATGACGATGGATAGTACCGAGGGTGAATCTTGATGATGAGTCCATCTACTCTGAATGCCCTCTCATCAGATTTGGATTAGATGGTTGCATTTGCCCACCACTCTACTAAGCTTTTTTGCTGGGGTTTTTGGGATTTTGGATTAGTATTTATGCAGATCACTGCGCGTAGACATTCCAAAGAGGGTTTGGGTTTGTTTGAGACATGTTATCAGTTAAGAGTCGTAGACTCTATGCTGAAAACTTGAATTAGTACTTAAAGCTTTGCTATGCTGTTTGATGAAATTACTATATGCTGCAATGAACATGTTACTTATCTATTATTTTTGATCTTTATAATCTTGTTTGCAGTATTCTTGGTGATAAGCATTCCTACCCTACTTTTTGCTTCATCTTGAATCATTATGGACTTTGTGCACGGTTTTCTTGAATACTTTGCCCACAATGTCTACTTGGTACCTCATCAACAAGTAGCATTAAAGAATGCTGTTGATTTACTTTGTTATGCAAAAAGATTGAAATAAATTATGTGACAAAGCAAGTCACAAATTAATTTTTTCTGGGTCCTAACACTCCAGCATTTTTGAAACTACATTTGAAAGTCTTGTGGTTAATCTCAAAATTTGGACTACTCAGCATTTACTTAAAAAAAATTGATTTGATAGTTATAGTAGCATTTTAGCCATCTTATCGCCAACATGGATAAAAAGCAAGAGAAGCAAAAAGGCTCTCTAACAACATTACCAAAAGGAGAAGAGCTGTAGCCATTTTATAACTTTTGAAAAAAATGGTTAGGACTAATATTAGTAGCATTTCAACAGTGAGGCCAAAAATTGTATAATTTTATTTTTTGCTCTATAGCCTGTCAAATCAAAGTAGGTTCTCTAAGTCTTATTATTTCAAATTAAAACGTTGTACAATATATATATTATATATAATTTTCGAATTTTATTAATTAAAAAGTTATCATATTATTTTTATTAGGGGAGTACCGCTAAAGGCAAACTGAAATAGTTAAAAATTAAACAAGTCTGCGATAAATAAGACAATAATATATTTTCAAAAGATTTTTAAAAGAAAAATTAAAGTATCCAAATTTATGTCCCTAAATAAAATACTAAAGTTGTGGAGTGATGTTAGACCATTATAAATATCTAATTAACTTTGTCCTACAAAACTATATAGGGAGAAACTTACATAAACTAAAGCCAATATAGCTATTATATTACTTTAACCTGACTAATTTTTTAAAATTTTTTTATAGGTGATGATAAATTTGCGTGGAAGTACTACTTTTGAGTTTGCTAAGTCATTTATTTGTATTCTTGAATTCAAATAAAAGTCTGGCATATGAGTGGGTAGAAAAGAAAGCCAACAACAGGCTGTCTATTCCTTATTACACTCAAAACCTGTTGTGTTTTCTTCTTCACATTCACCATCTTTCCTTTGGCACAATTACACTACCCTACTACCTTCAATATTAATCCTTCCAAGAAAAAGGCTGTGTATATGCTTAATGAATAAATAAAGAAACATACTTTGCATATGATCACCATATCCATTGTCTACAAGTACTATAGGAGATGGTGACAACAACACTGGCCGAGCTTAGAATTTTTCACAAATAGGAAGTTAAATTCATATAAAAATGAATACAAGAATGCCTAGAGAGTTCAAAATCTACTATAATGTACATAAATATTATTTAAACTATGTATAAATAGTATAATTTGCAGTCATAAGGGGTTTCAGCGAACCCCTCCTTTGTACCAAGGTGGCTCCGCCCTCCAGGTGAAGGATTAGGAGCTTGCTCAATTAATGTATGATATTACGAATGTTATGATTCATTTTTTTTCCCGATCCTATTGGTGGATTATATTGTGTATGTTATTGAATCTTGATGTAAATTGAGGGTGGTATATTGAAATCAATTTTTCATAGCTTTATTAGGTAGAAAATACGGTTACATAACACAACATCCTCTTCAGATACTGACGATGAAAATTATGACATCGAATATGTTATAATTGTTTAAAGATTTAAACTAGATAAGCAATTAGTATTGTTACCATATTAACTTGATATTTTTATAAAATGATAAAATATTAATTTATGAGTTCGTTAATTTATTCTCTACGCTGTCAAAATTATGCAAGAGGGACTTACAATAGTAATTATATCCAATCTCACCCTTCTATCGTTGTTTGATTTTTGATATATCTAGCATAGTCCTCATTCAATTAAAAACAAATGTGCATATTACAAATGGTGGATCATGCTCATAATTATGTGTTAAGGTAACAATCAAAAACAATTTATTTAATTTATGGATAGGCAGAAGGACATTAGTGTTCACTCTTCATAATCAACATTAATAATAACGATTACTCTCAATTCCAAACTATGTAAGAAATTTCCAAAAATCACTTTAAATAATTAAACGCCTCTATTTGTCTATTGAAAATGTTTCAACAATTATATTAATAATTATAGGATTAATTAGTGTACCAGAATCATATATCTGAAAAAGGAGAAAAGGAGTGACGGAGAGGAAAGAAGAAGAAACGAAGTGTCACACCAAGCTAGAACTCCACACTATGGCAACACAACATTAGGCTGATACTCTGGTTACCAATGCCCAACTAACCAACCCAAAAAACTCGTTCAAGGTGTCTGCGTTACAAGGAAGATCTCTTAACTACGCCACCAGACAATATTCTTATTTTTTGCTTCACAATAGAAGATAACACTAGAATACCGAAGCAGAAAGATGGTTCACAATATGAAAGAAAGGACCAAATAATAGCAATATATGTTTGACAGAATATCAGATCTCCATTATAATAGTATGTAGTAAGTGATTTAAAAACTCATAAAAACAAAACATACCTCTAAATTCACTTGCCTCATCTTATAGTTCAATTTTGAACTGTAACAGTTATTATATTCTTCTCAACCGAACTGTAAAAAATAGAAAAGTAAACTTAATCGTTAAATATGAAATTAATGGAAAAAAACAAAAACTTAAGACTGATATTTTGATAATTATGTCTTGCTCGTCCACTTAGTTCTATTATAAATAATAAGACATTGAACCATATTTCTATGACTCAGTTCTTGGATGTGTGTGGTGTGTACCCCACTAGGGCTAAGTAGGTATTGATCCAGTATCAAACATGCGAAACCATGTCACACACAATTGTAGCTGAAGAAAACAAACCAATAGCAGAGGAAGAGAATGAATCCACACACAATCATAATCCATCAGTTTCCTCCATTCAATGTGAAAAGGCCTCTCCCTCCACACATATTTAACGCAACTCAAAGGCCGCCCATATGATGTTTCATTTTAGCCATGTGTAGGATAGCGGACCAAGGGTTAACTATGAAAGTTTTAATTGTGGGCGTGCCATAAAGTAGACATTTAAAAAGTTATGATAAAATAAATAAATTAGACACAATTCGTCTACCGATGTGGACAACTTATATGACATATTTTGTGCTCTACCTATATATAGTTTATGTCCTAAATTTTGCTCGACCTGATTTAATGTTATAACCGTTTTGATAGTCACATTACTTGATAGCTATATTTAATAAATTGGAAGGAGTTGTGTGCGTTTTGTTAGAAGCTTAAGTTAAGCGTCAAGTTATTAACTTGAGTTTTAGCATTGCTTTCGGTACAAATTATTTATGTGCACACGGTGAAGTAGGTAATTATCTTAAATTTGTACTAACGATTGTTGAAACAAGTAGACACAGTCATCCTATATGACATTATATGAGATCAACTCACATCCTACCCGGGCATTGTCATTTGTGTGGGCTTCTGCCATGGTTTTCACAAAACAATTATGCACCAAACATGGAATGTTGCCTGCTATTGTCATTTATTTATACAAGTGCCATTATTTTGTGTTGTGCACATCTCAGAGGTTGGAGAGCTATAAACTGTCATTAAAAGTCAGATAAACACACAGTTAAGGTATTATACTTTTCAAAATTGACCTATAGGATACAGGTTTAATGATTTTTTTAAACAAACTACATTATGGCAAGAAAAATTAATATTATTCGAGAGGCTTCAACTAAATGGTATCTGGTCTTCATATTCGTGGCAATCAACATGACTCAACAGCGAAAGCCATTTACTAATTAGAATCTGTATATCCATTTGACATTATCAAAAAACTCAAACCTAAAATCCTCCCAAAAATTTGTAATATCTAAGAAAATCTAATCCATCACACTATTCATACCTCGTTAGTAAAAAAGCCACAGAGTTGAAAACAGGAGAAGAGTAATCATAAAGATGGATAGAGAAAAGAATTGGTGAATATTAGTTGTGTAAATACCTAAAAGGAAACGTATTACACCTTATTCAAAGTCTTGTTTTCTAATGTGTTCCATCATTGAATAAGATTCATTATTTTATTTGTTCTTTGGTGAGACCTTTCTCTGCGTAGAGTACATAGTAGTTAAGTGAGTTTCGTACTTAGAGAAGATTGGTGAGTTCTTTTTAGAAATGAAAGGTGTGGAAAATCATTATGATATCTTTTTGTGTGTTAAATGCACTACTAATCATTAGTAAATTTTCATAAAAAATATGCTTCAATTCCCAAAGGCCTCAGTTACCAATAGATCCTCTATTTTACAATGAAAACTTACCTTTTGTATCCTTAGTGTTTTAATTAACCTCCCAAAAAGATTTTGTATGCTTAATCCCAAAGTGTCAATTTCATTGTTTAAATTAACTCACAGAACCTGAAGGTAGTTAATAAAATTCATCATGGCAGAAAGAAGTCAGCAGAGTGGCATTTCAACTTGCCTTAAGACATTTTTACGTTTCAGGATCAAATCAAAGCTTAGACAACTGGTAACAGGGACCAAGTCAAGTCAATTTTCTAGTAGAGTACGCCCGATAAAAGAGACGAATTCAAGCATTTTTAAGCTTTTATGGAATAATGTTCAAAGATTCCGAGTTCTTTGAAGAAGTCAAAACATGTTAAACAACTTTAAATTTTGTAGCCGTTATTAAATGTACTGTATATAATGATCGAATCAGTTGAACTAACCTCTCTGCATGAGAACATAATGGTATAGATCTTTTATCGTTTTGAAACTCTGTGTATATACAACTTTGGATTTGACACTTGGAGCGAGAATGTATCTATAGGGGGAAAAGAACAAGGATGTTATTTACAAGGCTAAAGAATTAGGAAGATTGGGTGGCTGCCATCGGACGTTTCAACCACCAAAGCAGAAAAGGACGACAACAGAAAGCAGAAGAGAAACAGCAGAACAGAGCGAATGCTTATAAAGTAAGATGTTGACATGATGAAACGATTTAATTAATCAAATGATAGATGCTGAAATCCAAGTTAATTTTTAAAGAAGAACATTGAGTCTATTACATGCAGCCAAATGAATGAACTAACTACTATGTATTGTCCAAAACTGACATATTCATGGTTGAAGGAGAATAACAAACATATAACTATACCTCTTATGCTGAGAAGGAATTGAAAACTTGCCGCCATACAAAAATTCAGACAGGCATTTCAAGGTGGTTATCTGTGTATGGTTCTTCTTTTTTCAATTCGGCCAATATGAATGATCTCTGCAATCATCACGGAAATGTTTTTTCACCAATGAGTTTAAATTTTAGCGCAAGCGAAAGCTTTGAGAGCACTAAAGGGACCTAGGAGATTCAAAGCTATTGTTGTCCGGTAATCGGGCGGTTCGACGTCAGGCTATGGCTACACTTAGAGTCCGTGCATCAATTGTAAAACATTCAATCTAAGTTATGTGTTGTACAAAGAGATGTGATAATCAGGTGAAAAAAAAACAGTACATTGTCAATGAGAAAAGTTTGATGGATCGCGGAGAGAAAGATATCAAGGTAAAAGTTGGTTTGCAATGCGCAGCAAATCTTAAGATATAGTATCATGTTCTGTTGTTTGTTTTTATATAGACAGAGCAATCAACCTTGCGGGATAGTACAGAAGAAAATTTTAGGGACTTTTCGTGTTAGTCCGCATCTGTTCGGCATAAGAAACTCAAGCAGTGGAGGAGAAAGGCATAGTTAAACTCATGCCTAGTATAGGAAAATTCTTATGATGATGAGAGTAGGTTTTCGCCAAGATATCATGTCCCACTTTTAAGGTAGATAATAACTATCTTCCAGAGTCATACGATTCGTTTAATTCTACGATTGACCAACAGCCAGAAAAGGTGGGACAATTCGATATTTATCTAAGGAAGAAGGCAAAACAAGATGTTCTCAAGCAAAAGGGGGCTGCGCTCCAAGATGAGAAACGTATAAAGGACTAATGGTTAAGCCAATCGAGTAAGTATATTCTTATCGATTATTCAATGCCGTGATATATCATGACACATTACTATGACATTATAATTTGAAAAGGGGTTTATTTTATTGCAGAGATCAAACAGAATGTCAGACATAAATGGAAGAAGGCGATACGTGGTTTAGAAACAATGGCGTTAGATGCTCAGCTGGCTTAAAAGAGATGACCTTACAAACGTGGACACGATTTTCTCAGCAAGGAAAAGAGAGAAGCATTCCGAGAGAAAGAAAAGAAATGAAGCCAAGCCTTCTCTAAGGGACAATACATACAGCTCAAGAATGGCTTTCGCCAGTATACTGTTCCAAGAAGATCATTGCACCACAGGAAAAAGACGAAATCAACTGGGGATCATGGAAATACTTTCATGGATCTCCTTTCGATTACAACTACATGGGCAGCCACGGAATCTGCAAAAGCAAAAGCAAGATCATCATGAGTCACCAAGGCTAACGACAAATCAATACTGAGTCTACTCTGAGATCAAATTCTCCCTACAAGTACAAACTATCTCCCATACTTCTTTCATCAACAGACGATGGCCACGGTCAACAAGAGAATGGGAAGGGTTCTGGCTTCTCACAAAGATCACCATGTTAAAGGAAACACCTGGTCAATAAATCAACAAGGAGTATTAAGGACCTTAGCTTTGGATCAGATGGAGCTTTGCAAAATTGGGATCGCAACGGCGCCTGCAGGTGATCGATTGACTCTTAAATGACAAAAATATAGATGTAATGAATGGGGAACGGTTTTATAATATTATATCTATTTCCAATAGTTTGGGTGTGAGTTTCCCATCAGTTTCGTCTGAATAAGCTCTTACTAAAGTTATGCTATACAAAGTAAAGTCTATGCCAACTAGGCCGGCTGACAACGGGGTTGGTGTGGGTGCGGGGGTGGGGTGGGTGTTCAGTTATTTTTCTTTGCCAAACTCATGTGGTATGGGGGTATAAGGACAGTCGTGACTGACGAGGAAGGGTGATCAGATGTTTATACGCGGAATGAGTAATAAGGCATGGCTGGAGTTAAGTAGTATTGGGGTGAGGAGAAATGCGGAAAATTTGAAGCTTATGGTCCCTTTTTCTGAATAGGAACTTTCACCCTACTCATTGGTGATGAAAATTAAACGCCTTAGTGTGCTGAATATGAAAAACACTTATCTTTAAGCTAATAAAGAGTGGACGAAGAAACTCATCTTTGACGAAGTATCAAGTTTTACACCAAATCATAAACAGACCCATTAATTAAACTTGATTTGACTAGGTATGAACCCAAGGTCAATAACAAGTTCATTTATTAACTCAGTCCATTTTAATTCAGTTCAACCAACTGATTATCAGCAATTACATGCTATATAAGCATTTTTGCATGTAAACTCGACCCTCCATAACATGTAAAGACAGGGTCCATAATCGCGTTCCATTTCTTAATTCAGACCATTTTAATTCGTTCAAACCAACTGAATTGAAAGATCCAGAGGACGGGGCTGGGTACCATTAGGCATGTCAATTTCACTCTCAGATTTTACTACAAGGTCATGGCCAACACAATGCTATTTTTAGTATATGACAAAGAAAGATTCTTATTACATACATGCCACTTTATTTAGGAAGTTACAGAATGGAAGTAATTTTATTCAACGCCACCCATAAGAGTATTGGTGAGCGCAGTGCGCTTGCAAAAAAACTTTCAGAAAACACATACAGAATCATATTTTTAATGACATATAAATATAATATAGCTAAGAGGAATTGCTTTTTTTCGAAAAAAAAAAAAAGTTCTGCAATCTGTGTCTAATCAAGCTGGAAAGCTTGGCAAGAATGTTGTTGGACCGGAGGTTATGAAGCAAAAAGATTGATATAGGGAATCATGACCGTCCGGATTTGGCTGTTCAAAAAAAGTGAGAAAGTAGCTTTGTTGTTTCCCACATTATACTGGAAGTGAATTAGACCTTGTGGAGCACAAGATACATCACCAGGATTCAAGATTTGGAGAAGAGGAGACTTTTAAAGAAGTTTGTTAGGATCAGGAACGAGAAAAACCACTGCATATAGAGTACCCTCCAGGATAGTAGGACGGCGAAGAAGCTTCGAGGGGTGCAGTGTGAAGTGGAGCAAGCAATACTCTGTGGCCTCCAAGTATCAAAAACGAGCCAAGGGACATACCAAGAGTTTAAGTCCAGGCATCTGGTTTACATCCACAAAGTTGCTGATAGCAATTACAAACCACCAGCACTTGCATTTTACACTAACTTAAGGACCTGAAGCAAATTATATGGTGGCCGAAATTAATGTAGAAATCCACACATTTTTCCAGTAGAAGAGGGGTTTATCTTAGGTTTAGAAAAACAATAGGTGGGTTCTGAGGGACCAAAAGAGGGACGCCATAAATAGTGTTGGGAAAACGCGGACAAGCACAAAAGTTATATATGGTTAAAAAAATTAATGGAAATAAAATGGAAAAATAATGACACCAAGAATTTTAAGTGGAAAACCTTCTGACTAAGGGAAAAGAAAAAACCACGGGGCAAGAGGAGCAACTGAGATACTCTTAGTAAAGAAATTTTACACTGCACAGTTAGTATAGCGAATACAACACTCAAAGTGAATACTACACATCCAAAAGGACAACACTCTTTTGGTTTCCGTCTTACTAAAAATATCGTCACACCTAGATTTTTCTTCACAGACTATTTTCTTGTAAGCTATGGAATACCTCACTTTGCTCTCAAAATGGTTTTTCTCTCGAACTTGTTTTTATTCTACAAAGGAGCAAGAAGAGTTCCGAGGGGAGAGAAGGAGGGGCAAAAACTCAGACCAGGAGCGGCACGAAGGACAGGAGGAAACAGAGCAAAGGGCAAAAAGGGGCAAAAAGCGGACCAAGGGGCAACGAGCCCAAAGCGGGGAGGGGCACCGCCAAGGACGAGCCGGGGGATCAAGGGCTTGTGTAACCAATTGAATAGCCAAGTTGAACGTAAACCAATGGAGGATTCAACAAATAGATGTAGAATATTACAAAGCACATTTCTGCTTGATTTACTTCTTTTAATAGATTACTCGAAAAAAGGGAAAGATTAGTATGCCATGAAGCTAAAATATATATTTAACATAAGATGATCAGGATTGATATATTCAGTCTTCTTTGAATAGATTCTCTTAACCAAGACTACAGTACAAAGAAAGAGGTAATCATTAGGTTACTAGTAGGGAGGGCATGGTGCGAGTGTTGGGCAAGGCGGGTTCAAATGATATTGTATGGCATAATTACATATATTGAATTTTCAAAGGACTTTAAATTTAACTTTAAAACTCCAACTTAATAGTGCACAACAGATCGTTTAATATCTACCTTTTAAAAAATATATGAACGCCGATTTTAGAGACAAAGAGGAGTTGAAATGCAAACAATCCCACGTGTTTAATCAGCCCACTCAATGACTGTCAAAACAGTTAAATAGATCACACGTAATTTTGGCAATTTAAAAAAAAAATTAAATGAGGTTTTGAGTTAGGAAATATAAAATATATAGATAAAAGAATTCATTAAGGATGAGTTGTCATTTCAACATTTTTTTTTTCTGTTTGGGGCCTTAAAAAATTCCACCTCACTCGCGCAAAATAAATGCAAATAACTCGTTTTGACCAGTAAATCTCGCATGGGTATTGTTATTAAAAGTTGGATAGTTTAAAGGGCAGTTTATGCACTATGAAGTTGACGGTAAAAATTAAAATTTGAATCTAAATTTAGGGTTTATATATGCATTATGTCTATATTTATTGAGTTTTGCAAATAATGGAGTTGTATGCTGGCGAGTAAATTGATGATATCTTTTAAAGCGGTGGGGATAGGAAGACATTCATAGAGTTACGTATTGGGGTGAATGACAGAATGAGAAGTAGAAATTTTGAAGATAATAACTCCATCCGTTTAAAAAAGAATGTCTCTATTTCCTTTTTAGTTTCTTTAAAAAAAAATGATCCCTTTTTTTTTTTGAGCAACACTTTAATTTAACTTTCACATGACATGTTTAAAATCACAAGATTATAGAGCATTATAATACATTTGACATGACTTTAGTTTAGAACCACAAGAGTAAAAAATCTTATTTCTATTTTTAAACTATGTTCCAAGTCAAACTAGGTCATCCTTTTTTAAATGGAGGGAGTATTTTTTTTTTTTGGCATAATACATAAATATGCCTTTAACTTAGCTTCGAATTATATTTATGCCCTTTAACTTTTAGGTGTGCAAAAGTAACACTCAAACTTGTATAAAGTTGAACAAATAGACACACATGTCCTACATGTCATTTTTTGTCTTACGTGATGTCTTACATGTATTTTGCCATGTAGGACTCATGTGTTTATTTATTCAAAAGTTGGATAGTTAAAGTCTGTTTGTGCATTTTGAAAGTTGGAGATCAACGTTAAATTTGCAAGCCAAATTTAGCGAGTCCTATATATGTATTATGTATCTCTTATTGATAGTGTAAAAGAAGCTAGTATGCTTCATATCGAAGACCTTCAAACCCCCCTTTGCATCTTCTCCTCACTCTGCTTTGGATTTGAGTGATAAATTTTGTTTGACAAATTTATTATTTATTTATTTTTAATTTCTATATTATTTCCACACATTTGATTTAAATATCTTTGAATAGTTTCCTTATGTAATCCAAAACGACAACCAACCTATTCTGATGGTGTTTTCCGCACCATTTCACTCAGAATTTCGCGATACATAGAGAAGATTTTACCTGCATCTGTTTCTCAAATTCTGAATTATTTCTTCATATTTTTTTTTAAAAATAATTTGAGCCTTTGTATGATTTTGGATTGTTTTTGAGTTCCACAAAGTTGTGGCATTTGAGTACTCCCAACCTCCTTAAACCAGATGAATTCGTTTTATTTTGGGGAAAGTAACCAATCACCTCGGATTCGTGAAAATTCAGTTCCATTAAGACAAATCAACAATTGACATGCTATATCAATGCATATCCATATCATATATTATTTATAAGCATGAACCTTCTTTAACCACCCCCAAAGTTGATTTACATTTTAAACCTACCATATCATTTATATATTAATTTTATTAATATATTAGTTAAACCTATTAACCTATATTATTTAAACTATTAATATTGATTATTATAATTTTCCTAACCCCCTAATTTAATTTTCAGAAACGGTCATCTGCTCCACTTCTCTTCTACATTTACAAGTTTCACATCACTCTTCAAACTTTTTCCATCTACTCCTCATCATCTGTTACATTCTCAAATCACATGTTTTTGTCCATTAAAATTGTTTTCTTTTTTGTGCCTGGAGATATTACAGGTCATATTTGGATGAGGGAACGTAGCTATTCTTTATCATCAATCTCGGCCTTTTGATATGGAACTTTTGCCCGGGCAGGTAGTTGTTGACACGAGAACTACTCTTATTGGAACATTGCAGCCGTAATGCCTCTACTCACTCATCATTGCTTCAGCTTCCTGTTTTCTGTCTTTCTTTTTCAGAAAAGGATTTTGTGGCAAAACCGCTGCATGAAAGGTCTTCGAAGTGGCGGAGAAGGCGTGTCATAGACAGGTAATATTTTTTGGTGCTCCTGTTTTTGTTGCTAATAGTTACAAGTAACTTTGTGATGTAATTGCTTTGGTTTTGCTCTGTTTTGCTGCTATTTGCAAATATATGTACAAACCCTTAGCTTGAGGATAATCTGAAGGTAACTCTTCTGATGAACATTTGAAGTATCATGTTGGGAAAGCTGTTTGTTGCACGAAGGCCGTCCAAATCAAATGCAGCACATCAAGTTCTAGACTTGTTTTGTGCCAGAAAGTGGCTTCTTGCTGAAAGAGAGCACTTTCACTCTCCTTGTATGGAAAAACTACATCCATCCATATTACTAGCACTATCAGTGCTCAAATTGGTGACAAGCTTTCCAATGATTTAACACACAAAGCACAGCTAAACATGGCAGAAGCTAAGAAGTATAGAAACCTTGGATAACCAGAGTTTTAGGTGTCCCAATCCTAAGGGAAAAACAATAGCACCAACATTATGGAAATGGGCATCAATAAAAGATTGGTTGACATCCATAACAATTCTCTTGTTGCTATAGGTACTATCAAGTTTGTTTACAATAGTTTATGATCTATTACTTCAATGCACTGTACTAAAGCCGTTTGGATTGAACATAAAAAGTACTTTTAAGTCGGAAATAATAAGTCAACTTTTTCAATGACTTTTAAGTCAAACATAAAACGTAGGGGAAGGCTCTTTGAGTAGAGAAAAATGTACAGCACTACAAACGAGTGGAGGAAGTCCTTGAGTTGCCCTGAGGCAGAAGCCTCAAAGGAGTTTGACATTTCAATTATGTGAAGCTGTGCTTTGGTCTAATCCAAAATTGCAAGTTCATATGACTTGTATTTACTTTGACTGTTTTTACAACTCTAAACTTATCCCCTGATTTAATTGGCAGGTTGTGAATCCATTCGAATTGTTGAGATCCAAGGTATTTTTTTCTACTCTGGCCACTTGAAAGTAAATAAACACGAATTTGGTGTAAGATTTGTACATGTTCACTTACTAAAGAAATGAAGAATAAAGGCATAAAATTTACAAAAGAGTTATGATTTGCTGCTGTCCTGCTTCAGCGACGTTCAGCAGCATGCAAAATAAACATGTAATGTGACATAGATCAAGTCAAAGACACAAAATGAGTGGACGCCGTTACCTACCCCCCCCCGTAATTGACCCCGTAGCTCGTGGGACTCGAAACTATTGTAACGTTTCCTAAAACAGCACTGTCCTTGATTTTCCACACTAATGTTTGCTGATGAACTTTTTTTCAAACTTGGTTTCTGGCTCTTTCTGTTTGCATTACAGGGGAAACAAAAAAGAAAAGCCTAGGATGAGTCATCGAATTTCTTACCTGGAAACTATCAGATAACACACACAATGAGCTAATGATACTAGCAATTTTCAGGATGCCCTATAAATCAGTCCTTTTCAGTAACCCCCTGTGGGTTAGATCAAAAGGTGACCACATCCAGTTTCCGATTTTCAACTAAATATTGCAAAAGCCGCAAACTACTTTTCACCCCAAATCAAAAGTTGAATCATATTTCAAGAAAATTAATCAATCTAGCTTCATAAGAATTCTTAGATTGACAAAAGGGGTTACCTGGAACAGAAAATGATAGCCCGATCAATAGTGTTCAGAATTTTCAGTACTATCCAGTGGAGGCCTGGCAGAGGAAAACCAAGTACTGGTTAGGAGGTGGTTGAAAGTACCAATTCAGCTATACTTTCTTGTGGTGCGTTTGGTATTACAATGGTATGGCATGGCTTTTAGGATACTTCCATTTCTCATCTTATCTAGGATTATTTTTTCATTTGATGGGATCTTTGCCTTGATTTGTAGAAACTAAATTTGCCACGGCTTCTTTAGTACATCTGAGAGGGGAAGGGGGGGATATTGTAAAAATTGAAATTGGAGTCAGTTACTCCCTGTCATTTTGTAAAACATACAATGCAAACAATTGTCCCCACCAGGACTTTTCCATTTTGGAATTCTAATAACTTGCAATATTCCGTTATATACTTGTTACATGTTTATTGATTTATTACTTTTATTTTTGAATCTACTTTATCATCTCTTCAGGTTCCTAATAATGTTAGCTCAGTTTTCTTGCTATTGGAAACACAAGATGGTATTTATTTCTTCTCCACCACCTCAAACGTGCTTCATTAATGTGATTTTATACTATTGTTATTTTGAAGTTGCTCGGTTTTAAAATTTTAAAAAGAAAAATATTTTATGTTTTGTGAATATTATACATTCTTGGCATCTTTATTATTTATACCAAAGAAACACTAATTCTATAAAAACATACATTTACTTCACAAATATCTATTGCTTAGTCATCGTCGATACTACACATCATGACAAGTCTAGAAGAGCTCGAGTGAAGAAATGGGGCGAACCCTTGCCTACCAAATTAGCAAGTTGAAGAAATATCAAACATAATGTGTTATTAAAGGCTTAGAGTATTCATTCGTCGGAGTTTAAAAACAAAAGTATAAAAATACAAATAGTGAAGGTATGCGTTTTGGCAACTGATTTAGGTCGATGAAGAGGTAACTCTATTTTAATATTTTTATATACAATTATTAAATATGTAACTTCTTTGGAATCTAATAATAATGCTCCTAACCACAGGTACAAAAATACAAACCACTCTTTTCCAAGATTTTTCCTGTGCATGAATAAGTCTTTTCAACTTAACAATTACTACATTATAAAGGAAATTAAATCGGACCTAACCAAACTTCTTATCCGTACATAAGGAGCTCGAACTAGCATTTTGAACAACACCGAGTCGTTGAGGACAAAAGTCATGTTAAGACTGATCAATTTTTTCAAAAAATTGGATTTTATTTACATTTGATGAAGAGCTGAAAAAATCACTAATGAAGTTTTGTTTGGTAATTTTACCAACGTTTATGTTTGTTCCATACATTAAGAAAAATGGGTTTTTAACACATATTTTGTATAGATGTGGTGGTGTATTTTACTCACGTAAAAGCACTAACGGGAGAAGGACGAAGCATTAGAAACGCGAATTAATCGTTACAAACGAAAGGTACCATAATACTTTTAGCATCCTACATATAAATGATTCACGTAATAAACCTTATCATAAAAAAATTGTTACTTGTATAGGTTATGAATCGAAGTCATGACTGTAGGGAGACTTTGCTGACATCGAGGTCAAATGTTACCAAGCCTTGAATGAAAAACCAGTTTCTTGCCTTGTGTGGATGAAAATCCAATTTTATCAAGGTATACATCTGCCACACTATTACATTTTGAGTCAATTTTCAAAGTACTAAAAGTTCAACTGAATTATTACTCCTGGTGAATGGGATTTTGGTCCTTTCCATCCACACTCCGTTCTAGTTTGCTTATAATCACATTTGAACAAGCGAACAATCTCCAAAAATGGTAAGTAATACCTTTTCATCACACTTATTTAGAGGCCTACCCACATGCTTACCATTAATATTGTTTTATAATTCATTTCTTAAAAATTTCAGTGAATGACAACATGAAGGCAGAAAAGATTGACATAATCTAATGCCAAGCAGACTGATGCAAACTGCCCGTCAAGTGGACAATTAGTAAATTTTAAATGGTTCACCTGCCATTTTGAGGTACTTTCTATACAACACTCATCTTTTACTCCAATTATAATTACAATGTAATTACGTGATTACGGAATTACGTATAGGACATGTCTATAAGTTCATGCTACGTGTTACTGACATTGAACAGTAACACCGACCAGGTATCCTGGTGCAACAATGCTACAGCGAGTTACTGTATAATAGTGTTTGCAACTTGTAACCGACTGTAGAGCTGAAGAAGTTGATTATGAGTCCGAGGTAAACTACACAAACAACCAAGGAAACAAATATTTTGGGCTTACTCCGATGCATTTATGTTCAGTCTATATGGTGAAAATGTTATTATTACGAAATACAAACATTTCAGATTCGGCGATGGTCTCACCGCCTTGAAGCACTATGGAGAATATATGAATTCCAACCTTGACTGAAATGCAAACCTGCAGTCATCACCTTCAACTACATTTGCCAAAAAATAAAAACATTCAGGTACACCTATTAATGCCTTAAAATAAATACACAGTTACTTAAAAATAAATTAAATTATCAATACTAACTCAAAACAAAAATCCAGGTTTTAACTGGAAAAATCAAATTTAAAAACTCATCACCTGGGATTGGTCAAGCAAACAATGTTTGAGACCCTACTATTTCAAATAATGTGCTCAATTGACTCTGAACAAAAACATAATCTTGATAGAGACATTTCCAAAGTATTATGTTTGGATTCCAAGGTAAAGACTTGGACCAAAGGAAACCGATCTTTAATTGGTCGCATTGCATCGGTAAGCTGAATGTAAGTAAGCTATAAATCATACACATTCATAATTTTTTAACTTAGCTATTAGTACATATTGATTATAGCACAGCTAATCCTCGAGAAGGGGAAGATATTATGAGCGGTTGTATAAACCAGGTAAGGGGCCATCGGTCCTTCAACTACCTACTCACGGTCAATTGTCAAGCGATTCAAAACCTTCAAAAAGAAAGCAGCCACAGAAAGAAGGGTTTGGGCTACACTTGAGTCGGACAACAGTATATCCAATGTATTAGAGAGGCTGTTGTTTTCAAATGCATTCGCTCTTAGAAGTTTGTTTGCTACAATTTTGGTTCATTGTAACCCAACGGATATTAGAAACTCTGGATACTTATTATTAGGATTTCAGAGGACTTCATTCAGCAGGCTATATGCAACTCACCATACTATACTACATTCTCCCTGCATAGTATTAATATGCTTGCAGAGTATGGGCAAATCATAGACTTATGACATTGCCTCAACTAGATCACAATTCTCGAAGTTGGTTATCAGAATGTAGAGAAATAAATAAAAATGTCCGTAAAAATACACCAGAAGAATTTGAGCACAGTCACAAATTAATCCAGAACACATTCATGCTTTTAAACAAAATAATGCAAACAACATGCTGGAACAACTGCAATATTCTTGTGGATGGACCCGGGGGAACTAGAAAACATACCTCTACCGTGCATTACTTGCCAATGGTAGATCAAGGGTATGATAGTTTGCACCAACAGCAACCATGTGTAGCTGCTTCAATCTTACCAGGAGTACGTAACATCACACTCCAGGTTTGAGATCCTCTTCAAACAAGTGAATTCACAACTATGACAAACATTCAAAGCGAAAGTGGGTGTGGCCAAATTGATTAGAAAATCAAAAGTGATTATATGGATGAAGCACCAATGGCCAAACGACAACAATAAAACAGTCGATAGTGAGCTTCGAGACATAATGGACCTCGATAAACCCTTCGGCGGAAAAGTCATGATTTTTGGATGAGATTTTCGGCAGTGTTTTACATTAGTTTCAAAATCACCGAGCAGAACTTGTAATGCACGCTTGGTAAAATCATAGTCTGGCCTTTGAGGGAGAGATCATTTACTAGAAATATGAGAGCAAGAACAGATCCACCATTTGTGAGTTTCGACTTCGAGTGGGTAACTGTGATGACCAACAATAAGAGAAAATTAATCCTCCTCCAGAACAATTACACAATCAAACAATTCCAGGATCAATTCCAGAAGATCCATAATAAAAGAGATATTTCCAAACCTGCAAAAAATGTTGCAACAACAAAATAGTCACTGAAATAGCTATTTTAGCACGCAGAAATGACAGGTGGATCAATTAACAACAGTATAATCTCAATCCAGGTGAAAGCAAGATATTCACAGCTTTGGACTCAGCAGAAGATACACTAACACCTATTACAAAGAGAATATCGAAATACTTTACACCAAATGGTCGCCCCCACAGAGGTATTGAACATAATACATACAACTTACAAGAGGACGGAAAAAAAATGGAATAGATTTTTCAATATGTATTTAATATGGCGGTTAGAATTGAAGGAAAAATGCACCTATCATGTTGAAGGAATTTGGCCCCTTCAAGTTGCTTAGCAACGCACACCAACGAATGAATGTCCGAGGTTCTCTCAAAATGTCCTGCATCAGAATATCAACTGTCATCTGCAACCAAAACTGTGTTTTTTTTTTCCTCCAAGAATACAACTTATCACCACCAGAAAATGAAGGTATTCCCTTTAAATTCATTCTGAAAGCAATTCCCCATACCCTTGTTTGCATGACTATAAATAAAGCCAAGGTCAACAATTGGTGCCCCCCCCCCCCCCCAATGTTTGGTTTGTATTTGCCCCCCAACATTTTTTCCTCACATTGGTCTTTTTTGTCTGTGCGCATCAAGAGGGATAATCTATTCCACAACAAAAGTACTTGTCCTAACAGAGCACCCAAATGTCAAAAGGAACGTACACAAAGGAACATCGTCTATAGAAGTTTAGTACGATAATCTCATATACATATAGGTCATTCTAAAACTATAATTAAAATTTACATATAACTATGTACTACCAACATTACATGCTTCAACTCACACGTTTATAAGACACAAGTAAACTTCAATCATAATGGATTCTTCAACACCCCACTCTAACAATGCGGTAGGGTCATTTTCAAAATATTCCTTTCATAATATTAGTATTATTCACAAATAACCGTACTTACTTTTCGTACTTCTTTTTAACACTTCTTATTACGGCATTTTTATTGTTACTGATATTATTAATTCATCAAATTTTTTTCATATACAAATCACTAATACCTCATGTAATCCTTCAAAGAATATAACACAATGTACGTCTAACTCATCAATAACAATGCACCTAATCATAAACAACAGGATTACAAGAAAAAAATTCACATAGACGATATTACTTACCATACTCACACGTGCCAACGCACGTGTCCCTGACTATATTATTATACGTGGGAACCTCCCAACTTTGAAAGTTGAATTACCATTTACCCTACACAAGTGATAAGTTAAAATTAAATCATACTATCTAATCTAAAATTTTAATATATTGTGAATACATTAAAATAATGCCGTTGAGTCTTTTCACTGCCCATTAACTAGCATCATGATGAGTACTATATAATGTACATCAACAACTTAATGCATTAACTATACTTTTCACTTCGTATATACAATTTCCTAGAGATGTGAGTTGGTGATTTGAATATTAATTTTTTTAAACTTGACATTCCGTTTTCAAACTAATGAGTATTATATGCTCTGTTGCAGTATTCTCATATCATCTGATTATATCCATTATGAGATTCTTCTTGGGTCGTTTTGATGAAAATTGTACTCTTTTTAATCTTCCTCTAGTTATATACTTTCCAATGTAAGTTAACATTATGTTAGATGTATTTTAATATTTGTATCATTTTGCTAATTCTACAAAAACATTGTATGAACCCTTTCCTCAAGTTAGGTTTGTGTCTATCTCTAATTGTCTCTTATTATATTTGTGTATATGAGTGCGTCTTTAACATTCATTTCTTGAACTTTCTTGGCTATGTCTGTTTGAGAACTTGGAAGGTTTGAGGGTTGTGCACGGAAGTACTGCTTTTTTTTTACCCTTCTTAGAATCTCCCACCCCTTTGACTCGAACTCGCAACCTTTTGGGTTAGAAGTGAGGGTTGCTCACCATCTGGGAAACTACCTCTCGTCAAATACTACTCTGTTGACTTGAGCCAGTCTGGATTTTTTATGGATGTAACTGTTATTGTCTTCTTATTTCTTTAGCTCT